>VWZF01001231.1:0-33552 GCA_013396755.1 Sclerurus mexicanus
TACACAAGGCTCTCTAAATGTGGACTGTCCTCACACAGGTACACTAATTGTATCTTCTCAGACATGTGTTTTCTTTTGTACTCCTCATGTTTTCATTTGGTGAGCAAGAGGATGTATATTTTATCACCCTATCATCTAGGGAAAATAAGTGGATATTGCATATCTCTGGAATAGTTTTCTGCTATTTATTCAAGACAAACTTATCATAATTCCACCTCAGAAAAGATAATTTTGTCAGACTTGGTGGTACCTTTATGGTACTTTTATGTACTTTTATGCAGCATTGGTTACTCACTTTTGAAGTCATCTTTCAAAACTCATTAATTCACAGTATAATTTAAATTTTGTGTACTGGTCTTGGATGACGGCATCAAAAAGTTTATTGTCTTTTCTACAATGAAGACTTAACAAAGCATAAATTTTTCCAGAAATAGAGTAGATCTCTTTCTAATGGGTTATGCAGTCACTCCCTCTCTTACATCCCCCTTCTCCTCTCCCTTCTCTCCAACCACACATAACTTAAAAACCCACCGACAAAATTCCTTGAAGTTTGATAGGGGTAAACACACATGATCTGTCAAGCGTTAGATGAACTTAGATTACTGTTTCTAGTAGCGAAATCAACACATTTTGAATTCACCAGTTACTCGACTCTGTTTGGCTCTTAGCCAACCATAACACTTTGATGTAGTCAAAACATGTATTGCCTCTGGCTCAGCAGGTACTAGAGGCACCAGGGAAGGAGATAACAGTACTGATGACATGCTGCTAGGAGTGAATGCTGTGGAGATAAATTAGTGTGTTTTGTATCATATGGATGAAAATTATAGGGAAGTTATTTTTATGTACATGGTACAATATACTGTGCCTACAAGGTAAGAGAAAATAAATCCACAGCATGTTGGTCATCAGTAAGTCACCATAGGTCACCACTCATATGGTAATATATTCTTACAAAATATAAAAACACTTCCTCAGAAAACACAGAGTAAGAGCTCACAAAAACAGCTTTTCATGAAAATGGAGAGTGAAAATCTCTCCGTAAATAACTCTGAAGAGGAGGTGAAGGGGTTAGAAGATCTACACGGGTGTGGGAGTGCTTCAGCTTCAAAATTACACAGGGGATGACAGCACAGCTGGAAGGATATATCTCATATGTAACTAGTCATTATATGAAGTCACACAGAAAAAGAAATTAAGCTTTTGCCTCTAATCATTCAGTAGTCTCAAAAAAAAAATCAACTACAATCATTAATTAAGCATTAATTTTCAGTGAGTCATTTATATATCACATTTTTTTGACCAGTAATCATGAATCGAAAGGCATACATTCTTTATCTCCCCTTTAATTATAAGTCCTTCAAAACAGCAACTGTGGTAAACTACATTATTGTTAAAAGCTATATACTCTTTAATTAAAGCCAGAAAACCTTAGAGATAATTCAAATACCAAACATAACGACTAGATTAGCAAAACACAGTTTGACCTTTCTTATAGGCTCTCAACGATTAAAGAAATTTATAATGAATTAAAAAATGCTTCTATGGCTTTTTAAAATCAGAATATTAGTTAGACACTTATTCAGATATGCTCTTTTCAAAATGTTGTATTAGTATTTGACTAATACTGACTATCCAGTGATGCCTTTACAACAATCAACTTATGATACTCACTTCAGTAAGAAAAAACAGGACGATGGTATGCAAAATAACCAATGTGATGGATGATGAAAGACTTCTGAAAACTCTTGAGGAAGACGTTCACCACAACTATTCAATAATGTCCTGAAAGAGAACAGATATTTCTGAATTACATGAGGGACTGAAAATCCTTTTGGATCACTTAGAACCAAATATAGAAATATTTATATGTATGTTTATATATATATATATATATGAAGACAGAAAACACTTCATGATAAATAGTACTAATCTACATTTACATACACCTAATTGCAAATCTATTTCTATTATGTACTGTTAAAAATATCATTATATATTTTATTTACTTCCACTCCTTGAAACTTGGTATCTAATACTCTTAAAGTTTTCTTCATATTTTTACTCCTATATAGTATGTTTTCAAACTATGTTTGAAATTGTTCTTCAATCATTCATTTCTACTGCTTTTTTTTTTTTCCTACATAACGAGTGCATTGTATTATAAATACTTCTAGAACAATGATAAGTAAAGTATCTTTGGAAGTGATAATGATTGACAAGCAAGTAGACTTTGGATTAAATGGGACAAAAATTTGAACCAGAAGTTCTGGACTTTCACTAGGTTGTGAGAAATGGAATACCAGTTTCTTTCAAATGTAAGAAACTGGTGAAGAACTAGATAAGCCAGTTTGATGCCACTTCAGCAATACTTCACTTACTCAGAGGACTTGAGCGGCAAAAAACAAGATGTGCCCAATCCACAGATACTAAAAATTAACTATTTTTAGTAATTATATGAAAGGATTATAAATATATGTAAGAACAGGATTCTATAATTTAATGTTTGCCTTTTAACTACTGTTTAGCAATACATTAATAGTATTGGTGCAATCCTGTAGCAACCACTAGAATGCAATAATGTGTGTCAGGAATAGATGCTCCTTGGCCTCTTCCCTTTTCACTCTTATTTACACTAAATACAATTCCAGCAGAGAGGATATAGCCTGTTATATCCATCCTCTATTGACTATAAACAATTATCACTCTTATTTGGCTGTGAATTTTCACCTTAATAACTTTACTTTTCTGAAGATTGTTTCTTTATGTATCATGACTATGATTTTCTAACTTACATAAAGAAGGCAACTACATTTAAAAATGTCCACTGATACAGAATTCTTTTATAGTATATTTACCATACTTTCCAAAGTGAATTAGTGTCATTCCCACTTTCAAGTCAGCATTCTTTCTACTGCACTAAGAAGAAAACCTCAGGAAAAGGTGTGAGGACTTTCTCAGGACAAGAGAACTTTTTTATATGACCAAAAAAAGCCACAGCCATGAAATGAAAACAGTGAGAGTGGATCAAAACGCTTAAAACAGGAGACAGGATGGAAACCCTCTGGAATATAGCCTTCAGGAACTCCTAACCTAAAGTTAGAATCCTCCTTTCTTATAGGGTGCTTTGTCATGGCATTAATAGGATTTGTGTTTTGTCACTTACTTAGTTAAAGTTACTTTTTAGCTCTTTTTCACACCTCAATATAAGTAATTTGGAACTGTAGCTACTTGTCTCTTAGGTCTCTTGTCTGCCTAAAAGACCTCAGATGAAAGAGGAGAGAATTACACTTGTTTAACGAGTAAGGCAGATATAAAAGTTTCTGAACTTCTCCAAAAGATAGGGTGATTTATTTGGAAATTAATTTTACTAATAACAAAAACCTAGTAGAATGAATTTACTAGAGGCATCTAAGTGATCTCATGTACCCAATATCTGAGAAGGATTAGCACAGTGCTCTGTTAATTTGTGAAAACTTGAAGATTAAAAATAAAGCTGAGATTCTAATATAGATAAAAGTAGAAGTTAAAGTGGAAAATAATTATTTTAAAGACGGTAATCTCAATTTTATTGAAAATTTAAAACAAAAAAGAAATCCTATCATCTCTTATTCGGTGAAATATTTTTCTGAATATAGCAAAGCATAGAGCAAAAATCCTATAAGAAAGCATGATAAATACATTTTGGTAGCAATAGAACAAAAAAAGACTATATCTTGTCTATTGATTGTGTAGGAACTATTTGAGACAATTCTGGGCTGAAGCAGCTTGTTAAGTATGTCTTCTTAGCTGTATCCTAAGGAGAAACGCATGTCAGACTTTGGATTCTGAGGCTTATAACAAAACCTCTACAGAAATTTTCAAAGTGAGATGGAGATAATTTGAAGACTATAGAGACTGTTTAAATACTAGAATAACTACAAATACTACTAAAAAAATATCAAGTATCTAATGATAATACAGTAATTCTCATGCCAGCATTTCTTAATGTTCACTGTTGGCTATATAATTCTTGCCAGGAAAATCCAATTATGTTTCAGATTCTTTAATTCAATGACTCTTCTGACAGAAGTATCAATAATAGCTAGTAAAAAATTTGTTTTTACTTCAAGCTATGTTAATGCAGCTGCCTATAGTCTCAAAGCAGTGGATAGCATCTGTGAAAGCATTTAATACCACAGCAAGACTCCAAGTTACAGTAGTTTTATTCTTCAGCACAGTATAACAAGGTGAGAATTGACCCTGTAAGCCTCAGTGCAGGTGTGAAGAAATGAGATGCCAGCAAGATGCATCTTGACAGTATTTCCCTGTAGTTTTCAAAGGATTTAGCTCTATATAACGAATACACAGGACTAAAAAGCAACTTCATGAATTATAACCCGAAAATTAAAGAGAAATATTTTCAGTTTTTCAAATTGAATGATACATTTTTACCCAGTAGTGAGAAATTTTTCCAATAGACTCTCTAAATTCTTCTCTCAGCATTCAAATAATTTACCTGACTTCTTATTGAGAAAGTAAGATATAATAATTAATAGTCTTACAAAAAAGTGCATCCACTTGACTCTTCATGTTCTTCCTTAACAAAAAGATTGTCATCTCCTACTCAGGACAAAACACTAAAGAATACAGGACACAAGCACAAGAACAGGAATACAAGCACAAGAACAAATCTGCTCCAAACTGAGCAACTCTTAATCTGACACAGAAGACAGTCTCTGTTTTGAGGTCTGGATAATTTAATTCTGTACAAAATAATGAATGAAGAACTGCATTGGATTCTCCTATGTAAATCAAAGGCAGCACTGAAACTGTTTAATCCACTGCAAAAAATCCCAGCTACTAGAACTAAGTAATTGACAACAACTAAGTAACTGAGAACAAGGTTGTCAGTGACTATGACGACTGGAAATTCTGAGGTATGAAAATCCTCTTCTTTCAGAGGTTTGAGTAAGCAGCAAGAAAATACCAACACCATATAGATTTGGGGAGCAATACTGGAGACTTTTGTTGTTCAACAGGTCATCAACAATCTGGACAAAAGTGGACAGAGAACACATGTTTAGGACAGGTGGCACTAAATTGGGGGAAGTGGACACAGTAGCTAACAAACAGTAGAGTGCCAAGTCATGGATGACTGGGCCAATAGAAACTTGCAAAGTTTATTGAGGTAAAGTTGGTGTTTAATCCAGCAACAGAATTATAATAACTAAGGCTGGGAACTGACTTATCTAATACAAACCCTACCCAACCCCAAGCCTGGGATTTATGGCACAGTGTTGGAGACAAGGCAACTGTACTGTCACTAGAAAAAATGCAAACCACTCACTGGATTGCACCACAAAGAGGATGGCAAGCAAAATGAAGTTATTGATTTGCTTCATCCACTTGACAACAGTTAAGCCTTACATAGAATATTTTGTCCAGGTGTTGGGCCGACAGATCAAGAAGAATGTTCGGAAACTGAAAAAGACTAGATTGAACCACCTATAAGAAATATTGTAGGGATCTAGGCTCCTGTACTCTAGTTGAAGAAGTGGCTAAAGGGTCAATTAATCTAATGGCAGCCTACAACTAGCCAAAGACAACACTGACAAAATTTTCTCAGTGGGGGATGATGTGATACAGCAAGTCATAGCCTGCAGCTTTGAAGGTACACACTAGATATGAATGAATATCAAAAACTGATTACGCAAGATTCATGGATGAATTTTGGACCAGGTCTAAGTAACCTTTTCATACATAAAAAAACCTCTAAGTGATAGCTGAAAGCATGTTTTGTCGCAAAATTAGGAATGAGAATCCAAATGCCAAGAATCACTTTAGTTGGAATTAAGGATACTATTAATTTTTCAGCATCACTATTATTATGTTTAATTTCAACAACATAATAAAAATATTTGAATAATTTTAGTTCCCTGAAAACAGTAGTTAATACAGCATCTCTAGAAAGTCAAAAATGAGCCAGTCCTATTATTAGACAACTCCTGGAGAACAATATTCTGTCATTGCCACCTTTATGATTACAGAAAACTTTCCTGAGAAGTCTAAAGATTAATTGACATCTAGTCCCTGCAAGGAAAACTTCAAGTATCAAAGGAGAGCATTATAGAGTTAAAAGAACAATCTTTATTTCAATTCCAGTTAACTTTACCAAAATTTTGAAATATATAAAGCCAAGCTAACAGATCAAAATTGTGATTATACAACTGAAATTGAACAGACAACTGATGAAATATAAGCATTTCTTTAAAATCAGGCATAACTTCTTTGGTATTGACAGATTCTTAATGTGATGAACTATGTACACCTCAGCAAACAACAGACCAAGGAATTAAACAGTTTCCAAATTGGATATCGTCATTCAGGAAGCAAATTTGCTAATCCTCTTTTTCCTTTGTATACTGGAGACTGTACTAGGTTACCTGACTAATACTGGCTGTAATGAAATATACAAGGTAAAAGATTTGTTTTGATAATGGAGCCTCACAGATTCTGAAAACACAAGTTGTGAATATAAATTCATTAAAAAATCCTTTTTTACTTACAAAAACATGCATCAGCTATATTGCAATGTTCTTTGGTGTTAATATTATTTTTGTACCCATGGAAAAAAATATGACAATTTTTTGTACTACTCTTAAACAAAACTACCAGATTTCAGTTGTGATTTGCAGAGTACTTTGCAGTAAATTAAATGGGCTGCTACATCCTGCTGCATGCCAAGTTTTTGACCTCTAGAAAGCAAATTAGGATACTGAAATTCATATGAAAACTATATGATCAAGTTGTCTATCTGTAGCATTTTACATAAAATACAAGACAGGCCATTTCTTCATTGGTACTTTGTTCTGAAACTCAGTGACTTCTCAAGTTAGCACACATTTTTTGTCATTACAGGTATACATAAATCTGTAAACACTGACTAGTTGGAGGAGACTAGACTAGCTAAATTATACTATATATTTAGTTTGTACTATCATTCTAAGTCTTTCATAAAAGAAAGGTGAAATATCAAAATTGACAGTAGAAGCAGTTACAGCTACCACAATATCCATTCCTCTTCCCTTACTACTGCCACAGCCAGACTACCTAATCTGTTCATGAGTCACCTTCTTAATTGCTATTTTTTCATAAGTCTGCATTGTATAAGATCAAACATCCTATTACAATCCACTTTTGTATGTTCCTTAGAGCCCACAAATACTACGAAGAGCCAAATGATGCCATAACAATTTTAGTTAAAGAAGCTTAAATGCAGGTCACCACCATAGTACTACCTAGAATATTCTTATTTAGAATAATAAAAGACAGTTGAATAGAATGTGGCTTTGTTAGTTTGCAGTTTTGTTGCCCTTATTTTTTAAACTTATGATATCACTTTGTATTGTCTCTTACACCAAATTTACACAGAATTTTAGCAATGAAATATGCAATTGCAGTGCAAGTAATGTGTCCTTCTGTTTACAGCTGTGACTTGTGAAGACATGATTTTATACATATGGTTATTCTATATTCTTTCTCTTTTAAGCTATATTAATATTTGTTGAAGCATACTGATCATGTAACCAGATGATCATTCCAGTAAATTATCTTTACATTTCAGTACTTATAAAAATATTACAGGATGGAAGTAGAACATTCTAATTACTTGGAAGCTAAAGGTAGATAAATTTTAACTAGTAAGATTATTGTTTTTTCAACGGATGAATGACTAAGTCCTTGAAAACCTTAACAAAGTCTTTGGTACCACAGTAGTAAATGTTTTTAGATGGATAAGACTGAACTTCCAAAAAAAAAATTGCTACCTGAAAAGTAAATTTCAAATCTGGGACAGTGAATAATAACAAAATTCTACTGCTTGTGTCACTGAGCAAATCAATCCAGACATTCACTATGGTCTATGTTATTAATGGACAAAAAATTGTACAGCATAGGAGTTTTATCCAAGGCTAATAAAATCCCAGCAGATATAATTAGGCTTTAGGTAAGATCATAAAGCTAAGTTCAAGACAAAATTGAGAAACAGTCAGATTATAAAGATTATAAAAATGTGTCAACACTATGCATTGCATTTGATTTCAACACAAATATTCACTCTCTATATCTATCCATGCAAGGTCAAAAACCCATTTTATTTCAAATTGAGTGTTTATTTCATACTCACTCATATAAATTCTTCAGTGGTGAAGTTAAAATAGCCAGCACAGAGATCAGACTATTGCAGTGGCTATGTATTTTACAGATCTTGAGATCTCTGTCTTCATGTGGATTCAGAAACTCCTGTACTGAACTACAAATTGACCAGAGCATATCTTCAGTGGACACCAAAATTGCTGCAACATCGATTCTTTAGGCACAAAATGCCCACAAACAAACAAACAAACAAACAAACAAACAAAACAAAAAACAAAAACAAAACAAGAATAAAATTACTTAAGACATCTGGATGGTGGCAAATTTCAATCAAACAGACCTTTCCTCTGATAACATAAAATACCTAAATCATAGCATGGACTTTAAATTTCCTCTTTAGTGATGTAGGAAGTCTGAATCCACTACTCTGTAAAAATTCAACACTTCCACAGAAAAGCTGTTAATTAAGCTACTTAAAAGAAGAAGTTAAAAAACTTGAAAACTTGGAAAAGTCTTTCCAAAGGACAGTGTCAGTAGGTGAGAACACTTCACTTTCTAAACTACAAGTCAATAAATTATTTATGATAACATAAAATTAGAATGTATACACTATTTTCAAATCCTGCTTGAGCAAAAAAAGTAATGACAAAGGAACTTCAATTTCCAAAACTCTAACTACCATGCAACATATTACAATGCGGAACATTTTGGAGTCAGTAATCTGTCGCTTATTGTTATTGGCTGGGAGAGCATCATGGGTCATTGACCTGAACAACAGCAAGAACCCAAACTACAACAAAAAAATCTCATATGACTATGCTGACATGCAACACATATGAAACAGGTGGATAACACAAAATATATGGGAGGCATGAGGTTGGACTAAAGAAGGTACTCAAGTATCTAAAAGTCAACAGATGCACGTGTGATCATCTGCATTTTATCTTTTAAAAATCTAGGCAAACACACATGAACAGACATTTGTCTGCATTACAGATCTACATTCTCCAACATTTTAACTACCACTGGGAGAAAAGACACCCCTTACACACTACAGCAATATAAAATAAATATGCAAAACCTCTATGATAAAAATATATTGAATTATATAATGAGTAAATTATTTTTTCATTTGTTCATGACTGGATAGTTCAATTTACTTAGTGGAAAATTCAAGAATCACCTTATTGAATGAAACAGCTTTTCTACAAAAGGACAATGTAAAAAGTTCTTTCTGGTTCAATGTTTTGAAGCAAACTAATACAGAATTGACTAATACTACATTTAAGATATATTGTATTTTTCATGTTTCAGGGCATTTTTTTCCCCCAAAACCTTTATAGGAAAGTTTCCAGGAAACCTCTCTGTATCAAAAGATATAGAAGAGCCTAACCACAGTAAATTAGTGCAGGAATAAGGCACACAAATAGCTATATTTATATGTAGAATAAAACTTTGTTTTTTCTTACCCATTCCAAGAAGTTGATTTTGTGCAATTACTTGAGCTTTCACAAAAACACAGAATCACAGAACATTGATGAGTTGGAAGGAACGCCCAAGGATCATCAAGTCCAACTCTTAGCCCTGCACCCATCTCCAGGTCACACCATGTGCCCCAGAGTATCATTCAAATGCTTCTTGAACTCTGACAGGCTCGGTGCTGTGCCCACTTTCCTGGGGAGCTTGTTCCAGCATCCAACCACCCTCTGGATGAACTTCTTTCTAATATCCAATCTACACCTCTCCTGACACAACTTCAGGCCATTCCCATGGGGCCTGTCACTGCTCACAAGGAAGTTGTAACTGCAATGAGGTCTCCCTCAGTTTCCTCCAGGCTGAACAGTTCAAGTCACCTCAGCGGCTCCTCATACGGAGTCCCTTCAGGCCCTTTACCATCTCCTTTTCCCTCCTTTGGACACTCTCTAGCAGCTTAATCTCCTTCTTGTATTGCAGTGCCCAAAACTGCAAAAAATATCCAAGCTGAGGCTGCCCCAGTGCAGAGCAGAGTGGGACAACCCCCTCCCATGACTGGCTGATGATGCTGTGCCTGATGCCCTCCAGGATGTGTTTGTCCCTCCTGACTGCCAGGGCGCTGCTGACTCATATTCGACTTGACATTGACGACGACCCCCAGGTCCCTTCCCGTGGAATGGCTTTCCAGCATCTCTATTCCCCAGTCTGTACTGGGGAACATCCAGGGTTGTCCCACCCCAGGTGCAGAATCCAGCACTTTCCTGTGTTGAACTTCATATTGTTGGTGATTGTCCAGTCCTCTCATTTGTCAAGGTCTCTCTGCAGGGCCTCCCTGCCTTCGAGGGAGTCAAGAGCCCCTTCTAGTTTTGTGTCATCTGGAAACTTGCTCAGTATCCCTTCTAGTCCTGTGTCCAAGTAATTTATGAAGAAGTTGAAGAGTACAGGGCCGATGATGGAGCCCTGTGGAACCCCACTAGTGACAAGTCACCAGTCTGATGTTACTTTTCATGACAATACAACTTTTCATAATAAAACTTCAGATGACACAAGGTAATTCAGCTCTCACAGAATATATATCTGCTGAGTGTCTCTCACTGACTAAAAATTACAAACTCTTAAAACTCTTCTCAGTGGTGCCAATCAACAGGACAAGAGGCAACAGGCAGAAATTGATGCACAGGAAGTTCTGCCTGAATATGAGGAAGAAATTCATTCCTATGTGTGTGATCACACATTGGAACAGATTGCTCAGTGAGGTTGTGGAGTCTCCCTCACTGGAGATATTCAAGAACTGCTTGGATAAAATCCTGTGCACTGTACTCCAAGAAGACCCTGCTTGAGCAGGGAGGTTGGACCAGATGACTGACTGTGGTCCCTTTCAACCTTATCCATTCTGTGATTCTGTGTCATTCTGTTATGAGAAATACACCAATTCATACCATAAAACAAGACATTGGATAGAAAAGAAGAAGGTAGGGTAAGCTTCCACCTGGAGACACCTGCTTTAGTGTTTCTCAAAAAGACTCTCCTCTCTGGCAAAATATACAAATCCCAACACAAAGAACTTCGGGTTCTTATTTCCTAAAATGACAGAAGAAGGAATAGTCTCTTTCTCCTCTCCTCTTCTGCACCATTGTGGTCATTCTAGCAAATCTTTTGGCATGACCTTGTAGCTCTTTCACTTGAAAAGCCCTATGAATACACAAATTCCACTGAAGTGTTCTTGATGAATCAACAGCTTGATTTCTAATACTTATGTTGCCAATTCTGCTCACATTTTTGGAAGCATCACTTCTCCTCAATGCATTTTTATTGTGAGGCTTTCAAATCAATCAAGCAGTTTACGGAATAATTACACAAACAGTTGAAAGAGGTCTTTGACTCTGCCCAGGTTATGATATGACTACCAAATATACTTAAATACACAAAATATTTTCAATTAAAATGAATATCAAAATGCCTAAATTTGGTCTATCCCCTCTGCTGTGTTCATTAACATTTAAATCTGAATAACAGAAAACTAACATTTACACCCATTAAAACTGTGCATTATAAATACAACCATTACCTGATTTGAGGTGTTCTCTTGTAACTGGGACACACCTGACAATATCTGGAAGACAGAATATCCAAAGATTGCTCTAGTATATCTGTAAGAATCTCCTGGGCTGTCTTTGGAGGTAGAATAGTGCACAGATCATGATGAAGAGCACAGCAGAAGTAATGCCACATCTGGACAGAGAATGAGCATCTTTCCCCCTAGCAAAATCACCACAGGTTAAATGATAAAAACACACTTCCAAAATGTCAGTTCAATTCCAGTAAGTTTAGCTAAATCACTTTAGAAAATAGCTGAAGAGTTTCAGGAATATGATTACCAACAAACGGTTCTTGACAAGATGCAAAACATCTTTATTTTCAAGGAAGCACATGTTGCATTTCAGTCACAAAATTACAGTTCTGCCATAAAACTAAAGCACAGCATTTTACCTGTAATATCCTCAATTAATGTAGTCTCAAAAACCATAGTGTTATAAGTTCAGTTTTAAAATGTATACAGTATTCTGTACTCACTAGAATAGCCAGACAAATTTAATCTATTTGTCTGCAAAGAAAATAATTATTTAAATTACTTAAGCATACGTATTTATCCAGATTCATAAATGCTATGCATAGCCACCATTATGAAACTTTGGTTAGGTATAATAGATATGCAATGGAAGCAGAAAAAAAGAACAGCTGAACTATTAAACTGACAATAAGAGATGTCCTGAAATTTTTAGTACTATATTTTTTCATTTTATAATGGTAATTCATTGAAACAGAACATTTTCTTAGAAGGAATCAGCATTGATATTAATATTTCCTTGTTTATACTGAACTACCCCATTAAGACACAAAAATAAATACACAGGAGTCAAAATCACAGCAGTTCAATCCACAATATCTCTAAAAAGTAGGTAGTATAACTTACATTTAAATATTCCAACTAATACCTATTCAGAAAATAGCATTATGATGAAGCTGTGAGAAGAGAGACTGCAATCTCCATTTCCCACATTCCAAAGGGACAGAGAAATATTTTAAGAATTTGTTGGTATTTTAGCACTATCAGAAATATAAAATAACTCCATGATTTTTAAAAGACTTTCAGAGTCTGATAGGCAATCTTTAATAATAAAAATCCAAAATAATCTGGCTTCTTTTTAACTACACCATATAAGCAGATTATTGAGTGTTGTCATTATTTGGCCTTTCTCTGACATAATATTTGAAGAGCATTTTATATTAAAAAGTGGCAAGTTATTACAAGAAACAAACGCACCAAATTTGTGATTACCACTCTGGTCATTAAGATTATGAGTGGTGTAGGCATCTCTTAAATTTCATTTAGGGAAAAAAAATAAAGAAAAAAGAAGAAAACCAAATCATTAGGGCATCCAATGTTTCAGGTTTCACTGATGTAGAAGAGAAAAATGTAGTGCAGCTGAGTTTCAAAAGAAAATCATATGACTAATTTTCTTTTTCCATCAACCTCAGCCATCTTATTTCAACAGGAAATCAAACTAAAGAAAACCACTAGTATTTTGAACAACCAAGCCCCTGACAAGTGTTTCCATACCAATAAAATGGTCTTACATTCACCAAAAATTTATGTGGTTAAATAACTGACATATTAAAAATAATTTCCTATTTTTCTTATATGAAATAAAATTACAATATTATTGCATGACACATGGAAATATAATAAGAAGGTAGAAGTCGACTTCATAACACAACTCACAGCTTCATAAATATTCATAACTTGAATGCTAATACATGTCTATATGCCTGGGTTTTTAGATAGAATATCATGACTGCTCTTGAGGTACGTTCAAGTAGAACCTATCCAGAAATAAGTCCCTAGCCCTACCTTATGTTTTACTGAGATTTTCCTTTCTTTGCAAAAACATTTCAACTGTTACAGAATAAATGTGACAGCTAAAAATAATTGGTCTGAATGCCTAATGGAAGCCAAATTATTTTGGCCCTATCTTTAATTTCAAAACTAAATTAAAAAATTTTCAAACGCCATAGAGATTTAACAAACAAAAACATAATTCTAAATTTACTTTTGACACAGGATACTTATTTTTTAAAGTAATTGATTGTTGGTGAGTTTACTTTTTAACTGTGTAACTATAAACACAAATTGTTTCACTTTCTCTGATTTATTTAAGCAATACCTTTTTCCCCCTTTCTTAGCATTGTACCTCCACTGCAGAAGCAAGTTTCACTGAAGATTTAAATGAGATTCAGTGCTCTCCCCTGACCTGTTTTTTGTATTTGTTGCCATTTCTAGAGAATTGTATTGGTAAATATCTGCTATTTTGGCAGGCTTCATATAATACAAACATACGTGAGCTTTTATTTAGCTTATATATCAGGAAAAAAACACCTGTGCTTTATTATATAAGCCACTCTATTACCTCTGAACAGACAATTTTTTATTCTTTGACTCTTACAAAACAGAAGCTTCCACAGCTACAGCAGATATCTGCTACACTAAAAGCTTAATTCATAAACATAATCTGGTGAGTTTGCCCAGTGACACACTCTTCCTGCTGGTTTAGAGCCACCTCTCACTGCTAGAAGTTTCAGCAGGATGTTGCCTCTGTAACAAGCAATAAGTCTTAATCCAATCTCTTTCATTTGGGATGCCTACAAGAGGACATTTGCTTAGCATCGTGCCTCCTAAAGGTTCTCAAAGCAGATCAAGGTCCACACTTGGGCCATCTCCCATGGCCCAGTAAAAAGAGCAGAGTGATGATATAAAATTACATATTTTCCACCTCAAGTCCTGCAAACCTACAAAGGTGAGAAACCCGCTTTCCTCATCCATTCCTACAGACATCAGTTCTTCTCAATAATGATACAACTGTTCAGCTACTCCATATTCTTTTGTCTTCACACAATTATTTCTCACAATTATGTTTCATCCATGGTGAACTTACTGAGTCATTAACAGCAGAGAGCAGCACTATATGGAGTACAGACAGTGAAGATGGTATCATGATTTACCAGTTGCTAAAGGCCATGACATTTCTTACCTTATCATCTGGGCCAGAATTCAAACAAAAGTAAATTGTTTATTTACTTGTCTTTGAGGGATGGACATTTTGATAGATTACTCATATTAAGATCTGCATGCCCTGTCCAGTAAAGGTTTTTGTCACTGACTCAGAAGCCTTTTATACTACATCTAAAGAATGTATCAAAGAGTATTTTCTCATGTAAGAATTCTAGAAAATGATTAACAAAAACATGCTAATTGTCTCACACAAAAAAATATAAAAGGAAGGACAGGACCTTGCCTCCAGAAGATCTCAGTTATTGCTGATTTAAAAAAAACATAATTCTGAAATCAAGTGAAAATAATTTCAAACAGTGTATGTCAACCTGTGTTTGCATTTAACTGCAAAGAAGAAAAAAACCCAATAAATGAAAATAATTATCTTCATTTTTGTTTTTCATAGAATCATTAGGATTATAGCTATAGATCAGACCTGTGACTTCAAAATACAGGTGAAATGGCACTGTTTATTGCAGAAATATATTGTTGAATGCTTAAGATAACTACATTTGACCATCTGTCAATATTACATCCTTCACTCTCAAAAGTAAAACAGGGAAACAATTGAAAATAAAAACTAAAGAATCAGACTAAAAATTTCCCAGAAAAAGATTTTCAAATGTTACAATTTCTATAAGAAGTGGAAAGTTCTAGAGATTAAGATGATGGTGTCTTCTTTACTGAGTTCTATATAAATGTCTTCACACACAATATTTTACAAAGCAAATGACACAAATGCTTCATGGTAACAAACTATCTCATTTTTAAATGACTATGTTTTCCTATGTAATTTCTACAGAGACATTTGCCTGTAGTAATAGATATTCCAAAAGACTAAATTTCAACAATCCTTATGTAAAAACAATGCTGATCTTATGCTTCTGATTAGTCAGAGAGCTGGCAACCAGTAAAACACATTTTATAAAAGGGAGACATAGTAAACTTAACCTCACACCTCATAAAAAGCTTTGTAGTCATCCCAGTGGTGGCTCTCAGCATCCTGCAAAATGCTTGCAGCACAAACTCTGATGCAGTAGTTCGTAACTTGAAACTGGAGAATGCTGATGAATTCCTGATACTGTTGGACAGTCACTGTGAACAGGCTGTTCAGAGAGAATGATCAAAGACAGTGATTGAAAGGCTGTACAGTAGGAGGCAACAATCCCCAGCCATGCAAATAGTCTTGATTAGTAGGTATCAATCAATCATTTCCTCTTGATCATGAAGACTGAACCTAGCATCCACTTTTGAAACTCTTTGCTTCGAAAGTTCTTTGGAGAGATCTGCTTGTCTATAAATTCCATTTACTTAAGTCACTGAGAAATAAATTACTTCATTCTATTTTCTGAGACAAAAGTCCATTTGTCATTCCCTTATTTGAAGATTCTTTGTTGCAGCATCCTTGCATCAGCAATTATTACATCAGCACTGAGTATGATAAAGAAAATATAAGCACAGGGTACAGAGATTGCTGTTGGCAGGTATGTATTAAAACTTTTTGATAATACAGCTAAGTAGAACTACTGAGCAGTATTTTTGCTCATATTTCCCATTCACAAAGATATACTTCATGCAAAAAGGATTAAAACATCAGAGAGAAAGTTGTTCAACAGTGCATACAACTACTCAGAAATCATACATTCCATGAAAATTGTGCTAGTTCAGAGTCCCTCCCAAAAGGCTACTTTTCTGACTTATGGTCAGAAATATATGGACCAATAAAGAGATTCCTAGTATCTTAAGCCTAAATCTCTTAAAAGCACAGAAAATGAAGTTATATTGCCCCCCAGGTCAAACACTGTCTTTGACTTTATGCTCCTACTTCATATCTCCTCTAATTTTTATTCTCCAGGAAAAAAAAATAAATTATAAAATTATATCTGCTATATTAATTTACATGCCTGAATACAGCTGGTGTAAGAAAAAAGTACAGAAACATATTTTTATATTGTCCTCTAAGATTTGCTATGGGCTAAATCAGATTTTATGAAAATTCAGCTATTGCAAAGGTCAGAAAAGGAAATGAAGGCCTTAGCCCCTTATTTATATGAGAGCAGAGTACATTAAATTCCCTGGACAATTCTATTTTCTCAAGCTTACTAAATAAAAAATATTGATCCACAAATCAAATGTAGAACTTGAACATAAATATTTTGTTTTGTAAAGGCAGCTTTAGACTGTCAGTAACTTTGATTCAGGTCTTTCCATAAACAGTACACACACTGAGTGTACTAAAAAATCTGATGCAATTTGGAAAACTACCAACATACTGTATCATCAAAATGGAATGAAGTCACATGTGACTTGTTTGAATTAAACATTACAAATAAAGAACACTTACTTTTTGCTTGTTTCACTCATTAAATTTCTATACATTGTAAAATGCTGAAAGACATAAATTGCTGTGGAAAGGGCAGCATACAAGTCTTGCAAGGGAGCCTTGGAGGGAACATCTTTGCTTTTCTTCTCTAGTCTTGTCAGAACAGCTGTTGCCACTTTGCCACAGGCCTCTACAAAGTTTGCTTTAATTTCCTGAAGAGAATCATCTCTGCATGCCAGAGCCAATGGAAGCAATGTGTCGAGTTCTTCCATGATGTCAGAACAAAACTGAGAAAATAAATGTGGCATTGAATTATTTGTATTCTGAGAGCACTGTTTATTTTATACACACTAGGGTCAGGTTTTTGAATAATAAATTGGCACAAAACATATATATATATATATATATATTCAGCTTTACAAACATTTTACTCTGTTAAACAGGGGACGAACATTTATCTACAGCAAATTAATTATTCTTTTATTCCTTCTTGCTTTAAAGATGCACAGTGTATACTGGGGGAAAAAACCTATCTTATGCTACTAATGCCTTAATTTTGGTCTTAATTTCACTAAATGTAAATTCAAAGCAAAGTTAATTCCTGGTAAACAAAGGTAATTTTCTAAACTAATTTATTTTGAGAAACAAACCAATTTCTTAAAACTGAATTTGAAAACAAACTTGTCATTTCCTAATAAATTCATACACTGATCTTCCTAAAATTATCTCCCAAATGTCGATGTGCTATTTTAAGCAAACATTCATTAACAGCATTCCAAATCTGCTAGAATAGTTGCAAAGCTTACTTTAAAATACTTCCAAACATACATTTCCTCAGAAAAAGTTTAATTAATAAGTAAACTTTCAGCCAAATCAAAGAACTCTAAATTAGCCATATTAATGATTATGATTACTTGAATGCCATGCCTAATGATATGAATACAAGAAATCCCTTTATAGCCACATTTCAAAGCTTTCGACATTTTCCCATTGAAACACTTGGTAACAGAACATAATGTTAGAACTAATGTTAGAATAAATCAGAAAGTTTTCAAACTTTGTGGTTGAAAAAAGTAACACCAGTGAAATTTAAAAGTTAATTCTTTCAAGTACACACTATGGGCTATAAAGCTCTGTTCAGCTTTACATTGTAATGCTTCTCACTTTCTTTTTAATTCCATTTATATAAGATATAGAATAATACTGTAAGTACTTCAAAGTGTAGATGGAAACAGCCTTGGTATTCTGTCTCCCCTTAAACTTCAGATCTTTTTGACACCTGCCTTAGCAATTCGTTTTGGTTGCTCCTCCTGTTGGACTGCTCCACAGGACTCCCTCATTTGCTGGTTGTTTACAAGACTCATTGCACAGCCTGAAGCTGAAAACTCTTCTTTCTGCTCATGTTGAAGAATTTTAGATGAAAAATCCTCGATTGCTATTGTTATACAGTGAGCCACAGAAGAAGACAGGTCTTTAAAAGCATTTCTCCAGCCAAAGTTCAGTAAAATAGGCTGAAATACATATTAAGACTAAATCAATCCAAAGTCATTACTGAGTGTTATTATTGTCTGAAAATTAAACGCACATCCATAATTAAATTACAGGACACCAAGAACTTAAAATATAATCTGTTGGCTGGCCTTGAAATCATATTAAAAGCAGTATTTACACTCAACAAAATGAACATGCATAACGTCAATTTGTCATCAAATTTTTAAGAAAAAATAATCCTGTTTAAACAAGACAGCTTTAAAAGAAACATATTTCATCTTTACTTGATTTATAATCTTTAACAAAATCTGTTTAACAAAGTCAAAAGAATTTACAACAATTTTCAATAGTATAACAATCTAGCAATGTATACCTTGTAAAAATTTTCACTGCAAGGTAAAAACTGTTAAGTTACTAACCATGAAACTTAATGGAAAGCACTTAGCTGAAGATGGTTTAAACAAAGCCATACCGTATTTCTCTTCTCTAGAGCTCAATTCAGCAAAGGTTTAAAATGTAAATAGAGATTTGTAGTTTTTAGCCAACGCTGACTTTTACTATGGTTTACATCAGTCCCTGCCTTCTTTAAACAGAGGCTTCTGAAATCATCTGAAGCATAACACTTACCAGAAGTAGACACACTAGGACATCATTACTTTTCGACTTATCTGACTTTGCATTGCTCATATGACATACAACAGACTTAAACCTTAGCAGAAGTGGTCAATTGAGAATTGCACCACTGTATTTTCCACATATTTTAATTACATAGTATGATGTTCAGTAAATACCGGATCTCCACCCAGAGGGCATAGTAGAAAAAGAGAAAAGGATTCCCAAAAAGTTGCAGCTATAATACTGCATTGGAAAACAATGAAGGGCTACAAAGTGAAAGCCTTCCACATTAATTCAACGGAAAAGTTGTATCCTTCTTCCTTTCCCCTTCTTCACTCAGCATTCAACTCCAGTCAGTAGAGACAGCTCCCATGGAAACACTTTTGCACTCCCACATTTTTTTGGCGGTGTAGGGGGGAGATCAACTACAGCCCTACTCAAAATATTCTTCTTTGTAAACTGTAAGAACATTAGTCTCACAAACTGATTCAAAGCACATTTAAGAAAAATTCAGCATTAAAATCGAGCCATTCAAAATTAAATTCCCCTATCACAAAGTATCAGACTTGTTAGAGCATTTAGGTCTCACAAAATCAACAATAAAAATGTGTGTAGTAGTAAATAGCAGCCAGACAAAACTTAATCTTGTGCATATATTCTACAAAACATAGTGCTTACTATGTAGTAGTTTGTTGGCATAAAAGAAACTACACACTGTGTGAGTACCTATCCCCTTAAGAAGAGTCATTATGATCAAAGTCTAAGAATTTCATGTATTTTTTTAAGATTCTGCTGTATTTGACAATATATATAATACTAAGAAAGTTATCACATTTCAGCAATTTCTTTGTTTTGTTATGAGGCATTTTATACTTCTGTTATTAAATATTAAATACCAATCACTTTTTCCTAAATGCCACACTTTATTTCATCTTAACTGAGACTTTGCACATAAAATTAATCACAGTAGCTAAAGTAATGAAACTATGGAAATATGTGTTTATAATGAACATGATGACAGACTACACTGGAAACACACACAAAAGAAAACCCTATACAAAATGTAAAACTCTTTCATACCTCTTCTACCTGAAGTAACTGTTCAGGGAGCACGCTGATTTCGTTTGCTCTAGTTTCTCCTATTAAAAGCTCCCCACTAGCTCTCTTCAGAACTCCTGCACAGTATGGTAAAAGAGATCAAAGTTAAGATTAATTCTGTAGAAAAGTCAGCAGCCTACAGCACCTTCTGATATGTCAATATGAAGCATAAAAATCCCTCAACAAGATCTAGGGGAACAGTAATGATATGATAAAGTCAAATCCAAGTTATATACAGTTCCTTCCTTTTATATAACATGATGAAATCCACATCCCATTGTAACAATATTTTACACAAACACCCATATAATGTGTAAAATACTGGTTCTTTTGTCATTAATTCATTTTTATACTGATTGTGCAGTTATCTATTCTTAGGGAGAACTGATAACATAAGATGAGCTGTGCAGAAATTAATTGCTATTATTTGTTCAATTAATTGTATGAATTTAACACAAATGTATCTTTACTGTTTTTACTACTTGGAAATGCCAATGTGATCGAAAAAAAAGATAATTAGTACAGTTACTATAAGCAAAATAGTGGCAAGAGTAACAAGTGAAGTTCTTTAAGAAGGGCTGGTACAAAGCTCACTCATAAACCTTGGAGTAATGGGAATATTGCCCCAGTTTTTTCAAGGATAAACCAGTGTCTGGGGTAGATATCACTTTCACCAGTTTTTCAAGCAATCCAGGTTGCTGAAGTGCATTGATAACTTCATCTTTCAAGCAATACAGGCACAAATGGAGGGGCTTGTTGGGGATGTGAAAGTCAAAGGCAGACTCTGCTGCAGTGACCATGAGATAGCAGAGTTCTGGATCCTGAGGGCAGGGAGGAGTGAAAAGCAAGCTCACAACCCTAGGCTTCAGAACAGCAGACTTGGCCCTCTGCTTGGGAGAGTCACATGGGATTAGACCCTAGGTACTGGGACACAAGAAAGCTGGTGTGATTCAAGAATCACCTCTGCCAAGCTCAAAAGAGTTGGAAAAAGAAACATGCAAGGAGGTCTGCATGGATAACAAGAAGGTCCCAGCCGAACTCAACCATAAAATGAAGCATACAGAGGCTGGAAATAAGGATAGATAACCTGGGAGGGGCACACAAACAGTATCTGAGCATGGACAAAGTTAGAGAAGCTAAAGCTCAAATGAAACTAAATTTGGCCAGGGATACCAAAGACAAGAAAGGCTTCTATAAACACACTAGTGACAAATGGAAGACTAAGGGAAATGTTAAAAAGCTCAACAAGATGCGGGACCTAGAAAAGGCTGAGCTAGTGAATGTCTTCTTTGACTTAGTATTTACTAGTAAGAGCAGCCTTCAGGTATCCCAGGCCTCAGAGACTAGGAGACAAGGTTTGAGCAAGGAAGATGTACCCTTGGTGGAAGAGGATCAGGTCTGAGAAAACCTGAGAAGTTAATCAAACTCAACATATGGAAGTCCCTGTGTGATTGGCATTTTGTTCAGAAGAATCCTGTGAGAGACAGGGTGAGAAGCTCTACTGAAATCCAAAAACTTTGCATAAAAGGACCTGAAGGTCCAGGAGGACACAAAGTTGAACATGAGCCAGCAATGTATCTTTGCTGCAAAGAAGGCTAGTGGTATCTGGGCTGCATCAGGCAAAACACTATCAGCAGATAAAGCGAAATGATTCTTCCTGTCTGCTCAATGCTGGTAAGACCACACCTGGAATGATGTGTACAGTTTTGGGCTACTCAGTACAAGACAGACATGAACATACTGGAGGGTCTAACAAAGGGCCACAAAGATGATAAAGGGAATGGAGCATCTCTCCCATGAGGACAGGTTCAGAATACTAGGACTGTTATCCAAGAGAAGAGAAAGCTCAGGGTGGCGGCAATGTAAGAGGTTGTCCTGAGAGGCTATGGAATCTCCATCCTTGGAGATACTTAAAAGCTGTCTGGACATGATAGTGGGCAACTGGCTTGAACAGGGGCTGTTTGGATCTCGAAAGGATCCATCCAACCTCAACTATTTTGCAATTCTGTGAGTCTATATTTCAAAAGAAATATAAGAATAAAAGCAAACTATATGGTATTTTTAGGATCTGCCTTGTGGCATAAAGCTGGTAAACAACAGTGGCCCAGATATTCCTAATGTAATGTACTTCATGTGAAATTAAAATGAAGAGGTTTTAAATGACCAGGAGCTGCCAAAGCATTGTTAAAGATTATCTTCTAAGCATAAACTTACAGATCTTCAGTGATCTGAAGCTACTGATATATACATATATATACATACATATATATATATGATATATACATAGCCAAAGTTTAAAGAGATTTTCTCTTTTTATAGAATTTCCAGTATTTGCACATACCTAGGATTTCATTTATCCAAAGTGGATTTTACCTTTCCTGTAAACAATTTGTGCTCTGAAAATGAACACTCTGCTTTTCATACACCTATACAACATTCTGGAGCTTCGAGGGTTTTGTGGAATTTTTTGGCTTGGTTGAGTGTGGAGTTTTTTGTCTGGTAGGGTTTTTTTTTAGTTTTTTTTCCAAGTACTGTTTTTTCCTGCATTTTCAAAAGATATTGACAGATTTGAGCTGGGAAAAGTGAAAGGTAAAATGGTAGAACATAAAACCAGAAGAGACTAACCAGGTCATCTAATTCCCTGATCATTCAACACATTACAGACAGAATCGTAACTTACTGCTTTTTTCAGTATGTTTTAATGTGTTTCAGGATGTACTTAATGTATTTTATCATGAAGTTTCCTAGACCTTTCTTTAGAAATTACTCCAGAATTTAAAAAACCTGATGGGATATTTTCCCTCTTTTCTATTCTGTGCTTTCTATCTTAAATTTGCCTTTTTTCCTCCCCTTTCATTGAGATACCATTTTGTACGCAGCATAGAACAGCAAAGTATCAGGAAAAGCTTTTGTAAGACATCTCACCACCTGTGCATAAGTATCAGTGCTATCACAGTGGTTTACTTCAGCCAGCTCATCCAGAACTTTTATTGAAACTATACTGGAAATAACATGTCTTGCGGAAGTGGTAAATACCACTCCCCCAGAAATATAAATAAGCAGCAAAAAAAAGCTGGCTAGCTGTAGATAAAAACTCCATTCTGCTTTCTGTCTTCAATAATGGACCTTTTATTTGTTGTACTACACTGAGCAAACTGCAATCACACAAATACAGAAAATGTATCCTAATGTAAATTCCATTTTCACTTTGGATTGATCCATTGAAGCTATGTATTTCTTAAAGAAGCTACTTGCACATCTTGCTTTGAGAGTAAAGCAAAAATCACAACTTTCTTCAATCTTTGCAACTGTTGAAATATTGCAACTTGGCAATAAAAGTCTATTAAGAAGATGCATCTTGTAGATTAAATTTCACATTCCTTTTATTACACTTTCCAGAAATGGATATAGAGTTAAAGATTTCTCCTTATGGTGTGAAGGAAAGACTTTTGCAAATCTTCCCAGTCCCGTGAGGCAAAGCTTGTAAACCTAAGCGCTTGACAACTTTGCTCACAGAATTTTCAAAGCGCTCCCTCAGAAAAAAACTTTCTTGGTACTTGTTATCTGACCTATTCGAAGTTCACCTTTGTCACCAGCATGGAAAAAAAAATAAATTAGGCAAATGAAAGTACATTAGTACTCTTGATTTTTCAAACGTCTCAACAAGAGGCTTCTGAAAATCCTTAAAGATGGGATGAGCATGTAATTTGTTGGGATTCTAAATGAAAATCTCCTTCTTAACCCTTGACTGCAGTTGAACATCTTCCAGATTACTTCAGAGAACAATCCTGTGATGTTGCAAATACTAAGTATGTCAGAACACCTCAGGAATTCAACTGAATGTAAATAGAGAAGTAGACTATCTCATCACAGTAGGCATGACAAGATACCTAAAGA
Organism: Sclerurus mexicanus; assembly: GCA_013396755.1. Taxonomy (NCBI): domain Eukaryota; kingdom Metazoa; phylum Chordata; class Aves; order Passeriformes; family Furnariidae; genus Sclerurus; species Sclerurus mexicanus. The sequence continues at coordinate 24,144 of VWZF01001231.1, forward strand.
AGAAAGGGTTAAATGTCTAGTCAAGGTTACTCTTCTAATTTTATGAAATCTAATGCTTGTAGTGAAACAAAGTTGATGGTATGCAACACTGAGAATAAAAATTGTGTAAATGTTAGAAAAATACAGATAGCTTTCCTCTGAAAGGCAGAATTGCCATCTTGTCCAGATGCCAAGCAAAAGTTCAGGGATGGAACAAAACCACATAATAATTTGTTCATCCAAGAACTTTTCATTATTTTCACCTTTTATATGTTTTAAGGGATAACCTGAACAATACACTGGTAGTAGAAAAAATATGTATTTATACTACATTTCTTTAAAATTGTGCTTAGATAACGCAACTAAAATTTGAAATCAAGCTCAAAACTTAGCATGTACATACTGCTCATTGAGGGATACAAGCTAAGTTAGCTCTAGTAAAGTCAAGCCAAAAAATAAAATCAGAAAGAATTTCATGGAGAACAGTGAAAAGAAGAGTAGAAGATGCAATTCAGAGAATTTTTTTTGCAATCTGTGAAAAACAATTTGTGAATACGGAGATTCTGAATATATTCCAGAAGATGTCAGATACAGAACTCTCAAACTGAATTCAGTATCACCTAAAAAAAACCCTCTACATCCATCTCCCTACAGAGTTCACTCTGGTTCACTGTTTCCTTTGGTGCTATTGTCTGCTACAGGGTTACCATCAGAGAACACTGGTAGGCAGTACTTCCCTCTAATATCTATTTTCAACCGCCTAAATTGGTCTTCATAGGATTCCATTGTGCACACTGCAAAGAAACTTGTCTTGTTGCCAGCCAGAACTCTGAACTACATGTCTTTCTTTTCTTCACTGTTCTTTTTTTTGGTTCACAAGCAACCTCCTACCAAAAGCAGAATCTGCAGAAGAGACTACATCCAAGCGATAATGCAATGAAAAAGTATGAAGAGAAGCCCAGGTGGCCACCTTGCAAATTTCCAATGTGGAAGCCTTCGACCTCTCCGCCCAAGAAGCAGCTATAGTCCTAGTGTAATGAGCTTTACAAACCCTGGGAGTCTCTTTACCCTTAACTACATACGCCTCCCTAATACAATCCCTTAACCATCTAGCTAAGCAACTCTTAGAAGCCATTTGACCCCTCTTAAGACCCCCTAAGAGTACAAACAATCTGTCAGAAGATATGAAATCTTTGATTCTTCTGTGATAAACCCTAAGTGTTCTTCTTACATCCAATTTACGCAGCCATTGCTCTTTGTCATTGCTGAGTTTAGGGAAAAATGAGGGCCAAGAAACTGTCTAGTTTAGATAAAATTCAGATGCCATCTTTGGGACAAAAAAAAATTTAAAAAGAGGAACCATCTAAAGAACTACTTTGTTTCTGATGGAACTTGACACGTTCTAAATATCACGATTGAAATACTATGGGATATAAAACAAAAAACCAATTAAAATTGCCAATGAAACAGGTATAGACACAAGAGCATGAAAAAACCATTATTTTTGTTGCATCTCTGCATGAGTTACATAAATAAAAAGGCTCCTGTGAATACTAAAACCAAAAAGCAAAGGAAGGAAGCACAAGTTTCCTGTCTATGTGGTGCTTAGGGAAACTTTAGCTCACTTGGACATCAGCCTACCTTTTATGAATTGTCCAGATACCCCCAGTTTGCCAGTACTACTTGCAAAGACCTGGCACTTCAGATATCCCTCGCTGCAGTGACTGAGGGGTAGACTGGATACACCCAATCTAGATTTAACCCACTGAGAGTACAGGTAACTGTCTAGTACCAGCAGCACATGGTTGAATCTGGGGTACTTTGCTCTGCTTCTTAGGGTGGTTCTGAAGTCTGTGCTGCACTGTAAGCCTGATACTGGTACCTAAGTTAATTTAAAGCTGCTTTGGACATATCTACAGTCTAGATTCTGTTAAATTAAACAACATTTCTAGTACTAAGCCTTCTAAATAAGTACAGAAGATGACCATATATTTTCTAGTCACATATTATAATGTGTTCTGATGAAAATAAAACAAGGATTCTAATCCATCCTTCTTATCAAAACTCAGCCTTCATCAATGACAAAAATAAGATTATCAGTCCAATATAGGACATTAACAAAGAAAATCTTCAATTCCTTTTGGTATTTAACAGAACCTGGAACTACTGGGAATATAGCTCTCATTCTCCCACACTGAATAATTTTTCACTTCATCACTACAACTGAGATTTCTTATAATATGAAGTGAAAATAACACAATAAACCCTTCTTCTGGTCAGACATTTTATTAAAAACTTCTCTGGACATGTCTTCTTTTCACATAAAACTTAGCGAAGTTTTGTGAATAGAACCACCTGATCAGAACAGCAACACTAAAAACAATGTTATGTCTACAGATTTCACTAAAAGCACCTGTAAAATATTTACTTGCATTTATTTTTCAGGGTAAAAGTAATTTTATATTTTCTTTAGAACTGACCTTCTACCCAAGGACTGCCCCCTCCAACAAGATCTAATAATATTTCCCATTCAGATTTGATTAAGTAGAGGTACCAATTAAGAACTGTCATAGACAGAACTATCCTAGAAGAATATTCCTCAAAGAAGGAGGCCTAACACACTTTAGAAAAACAGTTCTGCACATAATTAAGCTTAGAAAAATGCCTGCAGGATAAAGACCTAAATGTACTTCCTGAAAAGTAAAATATTTCTTGTTAATATTGAAATCTTTAAGTTCTCTCAATTACTGGAGATCTCATCTTAGAGCGTAGTTAGTAAAATGTAAAATAAACTTGTCACTCAGGAGTTTTTCAGTTTCTTTACACTTTATCACAGAATACACTAATACACTAATAAAAAGAAGACTTATGATCACCCTCACTGAATTTATACTGTGTCCTACACATGACAAGGACTCTACAATATAGGAAGTTTACTCTAACACCTCTTTGTAGGATCAAGGCCATAAAACATATATCATAATGCAAAATAGCTTAATATTCCTTGAGAAATAGTAAAACTGAGAGATTAAAGGAGGCAAAACACATTGAAATCAACAGTAAAAATGGAATTTTATTAGAGCTTTGATGTATAGTCTAAAAGTACATGGATTAACCTGTATTTCTTTATTCCAGTGACAGTATTACAGATGAAGAATCCATCAACAAAATGTGTGCTTCAGAACTCTTCCTATGTAATATTTTTATTTTCATCAATTTAGTATTTTAAGACTACATTCCCAAAACATCTTTCTCCTCAGCTTGCAGCTTGACTACACAGAGAGTAAATATTTGACTCCACCTATCATCTCTTCCTGAGCAGCCTGGATTTGTTTCTGGTTTGATCTTTTCCTGAAATAGAATCAAAACTCCTGGAACTGCTTGGTCTCTGGTGACTTGGAGTCTCTCTACTGGCAGAAGAAGCAGAGTAGAACATTTATGAGCGTACTGTGACCCAAAAGGTGTTATTCACCTGTATTTTCATGATATCAGGTTCTCCTGAATACAATTAGATGAAAAAGAGAGTGAGTTTGGAATAGCAATTGCAAACTTGAGGCTTGAGCATTTTATCGATGTAGAGCCTACTTCTATTAAACATCCACTGAAGCTAATGGGACAAACATGCTAGTAAACTTAGCACATATCAGTAAGTGTTTGTGAGAACTACAGGTTAAACCAGGACTATATCCTTAAACATTTAGTTGCATGTAAATTGATGTTGAAGTCAGTGCTTTTCTCTCTTGAAAAAGGGACCTTTGAAGGACAAATTCAGAAACAGTCAATTTCAAAGAATTCAGACTCCATGTATTGTTGTGTCCTAAATGAAGCACAGGATTTTGTAGACAATTCAGTAGGAGATATGTTACAGTGTTTGATAGTTTTTCATGATGATTCTCCATCATTATCTACAGTCAATACCTCACATCTTTACACACAGCTGAGTTCTTTTCCACAAGACATTGTACTCAAATATAAATCTGCACATTACAAATACTTTTTCGGTGGATACGGTTACAAAATTATTTTCAAAATATGATGACATAATTTAGGCAATTAATGTTGAAAACCATACAAAATTATACTTTTGTATAAAGCAAATAAAAAAATCACTCGATTCATTACCTTGAACATTCTTAGTCCGCTCCATAAATGAAGGCAGCAACAGAATTTCTGCAGAGAGCTCTTCAATTTTTTCCTCCATTAATAAAAAGAGTTTGGTAAGTTGAGAAAGACATTTGAGTTGATACAATGTTAAGCAGAAGTTCCTTCCTTTTTTCTGATATTCCTGGGAGGCTGTAAAGTAAAATAATAACATTTATTATAGCTTAAAAAATGATCCCACAAAAATATGTAAAACAATAGATCATGTAATTTCATTTTTCTTATAATGTATCTTTTTCTCATAAAATACTGTTACATTAACTTGGAAGTTACAACTGAATTCCAGGTTTTGTTATTCATTAACTAGGATTTTTTTTCCAAGCAATGGATCTATTCAGAAACTTTCTCACCTGTGTTTTACAGAAAACCCACTGTGTTGCAAAAGCCAAAAAGCAGAAAAACATGTCATTACTGTATTTTAATGGTTTGGGACATCACAGCACTTGTCATTCTGCAAGTCACCTTGTCTGTTTAACAATCTGCTAGCGCAATGCAGTTGATGAAGATGACAATGGAGTGAAAAGAAACATCAATCTAACACTCCACAACTTTAAATATATGGGGTTTGAAAACAAGTGAGATTGTCAGTGAGCAAATATCAGCAAGAATTATAACTGTAAGCATTTGGTATTTAAAAGAAGAAACTGAACATTTTATTTTGAAAGGTTAACACATGCAATCATAACATATAATCACATCACATCAACCAGAGAACTCTGATTTGAGAACAGTCAGACTATAAATGACTGTGAGATGTTTCCAATTCAGTATTACCTAACCACAGGGGTTTAAGTATTTCAATTTTATAATTTCTTTAAATGCAACAGATTTGCACTGCTATGCAAATTGTGGCAAACTGAGACAACATTCCTGTGCAGTTCTGCTGCAGATGTAATGCGAGCAGAACAGTTTATCTAGAAAATGCCAAAGCAAAAGCCAGAGCAGTTTGAAAAGGAAGCTCTGAAAGATGAAAACAAATAAAAATTGATTGAGATGTATTTTCATGTGTCAAATCTGTCTTACCTTTGCAAATTTGAAGTAGTCTGTACCTTGTTTTCCTCAAAGTTCCTAGATATTCTTTTAAGCATTCAAAAATCACTTTTAAATAGATATAGATCTAAGAAGTAGAACTGAGCTCTGAATACTAATTCCCTAATTTACTATTCCAGTTTTGCAGCCTTAGAGATTGCTGGGTTTTCCATCCACTTCTGAACTTCCTCAAAGTTTCAAACAGATGTATTCATGCTAGTCCCTTGCATTTCAGAGAATGAAAAAAGAGTTATGTATAATTGACTGTTAGTGTCTTTTGCCTCTGAATAACAAGTAAATAATATCTCTATGATTGGATTTCTTATTTTCAGTCTTAAACTTACAAAAAAACACATTCTGTTATTTAGTGAATTTTTATCTTAAAACTAGAGAATCTGAGTTCAATTGACATGAAATGACTGCATAAGTCTGCAATATAAGAACACAAAACACATCATAAAAATGAGTTAGTTCTAATCTCCCATAATTTGAAAACCCTGTGATGCTCCTGCATCCCCTCCTGAGGAACAAAGAAACCTTCCAATTATTTGATTGCCACAAATTATATTAGCCTGAAAGGAAGTGGACCTAGAAGATAAGATGTATACCACAGTAATGCTATTTTCAGAATATATACTACTAAACTCAGGAAAAAAGTAAAAACTTTTACTTTCAATGATCATTCAAAGTATATTTCAGTTCTATTGTTTCTCAGAAATGACAACTCATTTATTTAGTGCCTCATGATCAAATAGTGTGCACACACCTGAGTATCTAAAGTTTAACTGAAAGGTCTTATATAACTCCAGACTGTTAGGTTTAAAATACTGATGGCAGCATTTAACTTTGAAGACCACCAACAAGGCTGCTTAAACAAGCACATCACAGTCTATTTTTTAGCAATAAAGAATGAAAAGTCACTTATTTTCTGACATTGTCCTGGCAGGACAACTACAGGACAGAAACCTTTACAAACTCTAACAGCCAAGAGCTAAGCAGAAAAGATGACAGAGAAAATCTCAAAACAGTTTTGTAAATCTTGTAGAAGGTTGTCATGAAGAGAACATGTCTGCATGTGAACAGATGTGAAACAGACATGAGGACTGACTGTGGTATATGTTCAACCAAACCTTAGTGCCATCAACCTGTTTGGAGGAAAATAAGCCATATTCACAGAGTGGAGTATGATTACTCTGAGACGGTTACAGAATGGATTGTGACTTACGGTGTTAGATCAGAGAACTAACACAACCCATTTACCCAGGTGACACTGTACGGCAAGAGACGCACCCCTCTGTGATGAAAATGGTCTGAAGTTGTTCTTGGCACCCTATTCACTTCAGAGAGGACCATACACAGAGTGACTGAAAGTACATGAAGCTTATCCCAGCCAGTCAAGAATCAGTAAAGCAATGACATTGCAGTGTAACTGCAGAATACAAGGGAGAATGAAGAAATTTACATGATACAAACCAACTTCCTTCCTGAACCATCTGCAGTTTGCTACCATTCTAAATTTGTTTTTTTTTTTTCTGCATGTCTAACTTCAATATATGTATTCCTTGTAAAAGGAAATAGCTGCAGCAGGATCTTTAGATACAGGCAAACAGCAAGAAGGACCTCCACAGTGTCTCCTAACAACATGTTGACTTCCTGTTAAAGAAATGCCTCATGAAAAGAATTTCTGAAAAGAGACAGAAAGGCTGGTACAGAGGCTACAGAGAGGTACAGAGGTAAAGTGGATCATACATCCTTTGTCTGTGTGCCAACAGGCCAATTTTGCAAATATTGCTTTAAATAGAGGAGAGATCAGAACCTAAGCAAACACTGGGAAGTGAAAAAAGGTTCTGAGATCCTGAACAAAGGGTCAAGCTTCCATCTCTGCAGAATGAGAATCACAAAAATACTGCTGTACAAAACAAACCCGTATACTGATGATTTCTAAACTGCTCTGAAGGCTGACTCTGCCAGTAGATATATCCTAAGTCAGTACAATGAGTTATGCTGCAGTGTAGGCTTCTGAGGACACTAGTCAGGGCCATTAAGGTCCTCTAGTGCACTCAGGGCTATGTTGCATAGTCCTTAAGGAATTCCAGTTTTCAGACTAAAACTGTAGTACAACAGGTAATTCCTGTAAAACTGTCTTTCTGCTTCACCACTGACAGCACAATTATTTTTCTGGGAGGTGCAGTGGTTTGGTTTGGGCCTTTTCCTGGAAACTAGGTCAGAACTAAGGAAGCATTCCATCCTATTCTTTATGTAAGCAGATAAATAAATAGAAGAAGCGAGGAAGTCAGTCCTCTTCCAGCAGCAAAACAGTGAGCAAGCTCCTTGCTAGCCACTCCTTGTGATAAGAGCAGGCCTGGGGGTAAGCTGTTGCTGTTTCTCAGTCTGGGTGGACCGGCAGTGTGCTGGGTCACTTTGAGGAGTCGAGGCATTTGTCTTTGGGAAGTATTTTGCTTATTCTCTGCTGTGTGTGCATGGGGAGTTTGCACCCATGCCAAATGGTGGTTTTTGTGATTGGTTCTTCCTGTGTGTGCGTGTAGTAGCTTAGTTTCCTTTTCTTCTATGTATATACATATCTATAACTGTATATGTGTAAAAAAATATATATATATATATATATTGCTTAAATGTTGTTATTCCGGTTTTTGTAGTTTGTTTTCCCCTTCCCCTTTTCTGTGGGCCTGAGTACCTGGCATTTGGCCAAGTCAAACACCCACAGGAGGAAAGAAGAGAAAACACTTGAAGTTTCTGCTATCTAGACTGTAGTCCTTTCTAAGGGGGTAGGAGGAGGAAGGGCTAAAGACAGAAAAATTACTTCAATTAACTTGAACCTGCATTGCATTTATTTGCAGCAAGTAAATAAATCTTGATGGTTCATTACACAAAACTGGAAGGAAGCAAAGGAATAAACTCAAAACTTTCATGTGATTAACATCTCTGCATTTAGATAATCTGTACTCTTGATGTTCTGTCACACAGAGACAAAAAGGACCTAAAGGGCACTTAATTTCTTCAGGCATACTGATTTACTACCACAACGATCAAATGACAGACAGTAGAACTTGCCCCAAACAAGGCTATTCTTGGAAAGTTTTTCTTCTGGAAGAAAGCCCAAGTAAAACTAATACTGAATATCTCTCAATTTGTGCAAGGTTTGTGTGCCAGTACCAAAGCAACTGATGCAGTCATACAGCACCAGAGAAACTAGGGCCATTTATCTTTAAGTTTGGCCTTTCAGTTTAGCATCATGGATTGAAGCTGAAGAAATTTTCCTAAGATCTAAAGAACATGCTACTCTTGTTGAAGAATAGAGTAGTCCATTTTAAGAGACTATTTGGCTTGTTGTAGCTGGACAGAAGCATGCTAGTCTTTAGGAGGTAGGAGTGAGCACTCTGACATAGCTGATCAACCATCCTGCTAAAATGAGGGTAAAAGACAGACTACACTGGATCTCAAGTGCCTGTTCAGATTTCATTCAAGCCTCATGATATCAAAAAAGTGGCAAATGCAGAGTAGAACACTAGAGAGTTAATTCTACTCAATGTTAATTCTAACAAAAAATCAGCATGTCATTCAAACATCAAGGTTAAATTCGGTGTGGATGCCCTATGTCTTCAACACTGAATCTCAGTTTTTCTTACATATTTGTATATAAAGGTATTTTCTGAAAACCAATATGACCACTGGGAGATCTTAGGAATTGAAAAGACGGTATCACAGAATTTCACTTAGCCAGTGACGAAGTTCAGAGGTGTCCATATGAATTCTAAGACAGCTAGTAAGTTGATAAAAGCATTTTTCAAGCAACATGGAATGAAAAGAGACACATTCTACAAAGCATTCTACTTGATCATAGTACTGAGCTCCTCATAAGTACTTAAATTCAGTAGCAAGGTATCTGCATTTATCTTACCACTTTTAAGAATTTTTCATCACCTCCAAAAACAAAGAAACACGAGAAAAAGGGCTGAGAAAGATCTAGATGACCTGTGTACACCTCCTAATTTGTGATTTTATAGCAAGATTCAGAAGTGATACTTTCCTCAAAACTGTAGCTCCTGAAACCATTAAAAAATGTATTCCAAATTCCTTGGTTATAGCCTGGAGGCATTTAAAATTTCAAAAGGCATAAGAAAACATGTATGAATGAGTCCCAAAACATTAACATAACCTTTTTCATTAATTTTTCTTTCCTTTTTTTTTTTAATGAGTGTGGCACCTTATATATTTTAAA
>VWZF01001231.1:45252-59421 GCA_013396755.1 Sclerurus mexicanus
TAAAGTTATCAAGTCCTATTTCCAGACATGAATAATAGGGTTTTTTAATCACACAGAAGATATGAATGTTATTGTAGGCATATTTTTGATAGATAAGATGAAGATCATAGAAGAGTGGCTGTAGGCCATAATGATGGCTCAAGAGATCACAAACCAACTGAATTCGAATTAAATGGAAGGATAAAAAAAGGTCTGAAACTAAAGTTCTTTACTTCAAAGAGTGGAAATTATAAACAAGGAGAAATAAAGCAATATGCACATGAACGTAGTGGAGAAATCTTAAGTTAAAAGTGTGTCCTGGTTACAGAGAGGGGGGCAGAGTTTAGTATTGTGTGGGTGTGACCAAGGTATTCTATACCATCCACCTCATCGATGGGGGCTGTGGTTTCTGCAGGAACAGACAGGGTGCCCTAACCAGAAGTAGGCCACTGTGTTGCCCTCTGGGAATGCATCAGCATTAACTGCTGTGGACTTGGTCCCTCTACCATTCTGCCATCCCCTCTTCCATTTTCTCTGAAGCAGAACTATGAACCTTTAGTACTGAAAGGGACAGCAGCAAAAACACGACTGACCATAGTGCTGAACAGACAGCTGCCAGAAGAGAACAGACCAGCACTTGGGGAGACCAACACGCAATTGAGCTGAGAGGAGAGGTGCCCTGCCAAACTAAGTTGGAAGGAGTGCAGCTGAGCAATAGGAAAAAAAGCAGCACTGACCTCCGGGCTCAACCTACAGCGCAGTGAAGTAGTAGAAATGACAGTACAGAAACCTGCACAGAACTGAGCCCCAGTAGAAATGCTGAGTGACCCCGACTCAGAAAACCCAGTTCCGGGCAGTTGTTTGTTCTCGTGTTTCATTGTTTTCAGCTGAGAGCTGTAAGAGGGGTGGGATGCATTAGCCATGGGAACTTCCCTGCCGTATTACCCTTGCCTGGGGAAACCATGTGGATGCATTTGGCAGGAAGCATCCATCATCTTGTTTTTGTTCCTGGTAGGACCTTTCTGTGGGTAGAACACCTTCTCTTTTTTGTATACTTGTGCTATCAATATTGCTGTTGTTATTCTCTGTGTCTTATTCCATTGCTTTGTGCTTTTAGTGAATTATTATCTTAACCAATAGTCTCTCCATTTTTGTCCCTCCCTCCCTTACCAGAAAGGGTAAGGGAAGGAAAGCAGCTTATTTGGAGTTTAATTTCCTGCTAGTCTTAAAACCAGACCAGTATGCAAAAACCAAAACGTGCATTTCAAGTTAGCTCAAGAAATTGCTGGAAATGTGTACGGATAAGTGAGCTCAAAATAGATTTTTCTTACCAAGTACTTAAACTTAATATCCCAAAGTTGTCTTCATTTCAACAAGATACTCCAGAGCCTTTTTTTCTTGCTTCCAACTCCACTGCACAAATGCAACTAAACAGTACTGAGTCCTTCTATTCAAGCTTAAATATACAATAAATTCACATAAGGTGTTCCACGAACACACTGTATTCTACAGAAACTCATGAATAGTTAAAGATAATAAATTTATAATACCATAATTTAAATCACAATTTGCATTTGAATATATCCTTGGTTGTACACTACAGAATAAAAAGAGAACGGAAGCCTGCTGGACATGTAAGTAACAGGATGATATACTGCAGTAAGAGTGTAAAATATGAATATAAAATTACTTCTCTGATGTTTAATTACTTTGGAGCTAAAAATATACTTAGTCAAATATACATCACTTTAGTTTACCTTCACTTTGCAATAATATTTTCTTAAAAATACTATACTAGCGATATTTTAAATGTACACTGTGTATTGCCTCAGATTGCAAAAAGAAATTTCATTTCGGATCTTAAATGTTTAAAGGTCTCTGGACAGTTTTGACTATTTGAAAATACTAAGCCAATGAGTTTGAATATGTCAGAAAAGATAAAAGTCAGAGCTCTAGTCGCTGCTTAGTTTCAACCACAGGAAAGGTAAAAAAAAAATACAGCTAATTAGTCTATGTATTTACACTCTCTGTTTTTATATAAAAATTACTTGAATAAAACCAAAGAAAACCTTCTACTAATACATAAACTGCATAATTTCATGGAGTTTAAGTTTCTTTGGAAGCTGCTTCATCACTCATAGGAGTAACTGTTTCTTCATCTAACAGATGAAGAATTAAGATAGGCTAGTAATGCCTGATTCAACTAGCTTAACATTTTTGTAAACAAAAAAGCACAAAAAAGGTTCAAAAGGTAAAAGTACAATATACATTTAATAGACTTACTGGAATTTTTTTCTGAGAAGTATCACATTGGAAATTGAAGCAAAAAATCATAAGAGATAAGCTGAAAACCAGTTGTGATTCTTTCCATGCTAAGTATGTTAACAGATGTTTTTAGGATATTTTTAAATACCATAACATTTATATAAACTTCAGAAAGACATACGATTAATATGATAGGAAGTCTGAAACAATAAAATCCCCTAAAGACCCCAAAATATTTTGGGTGGGAAGTGTTGGGAAGCATTCCTCAGATATCAGTTTAACAGATTGGAAACATTGATTATGTGCTGAGAGTATATATAGAGAAATTATAATTCATGTTATATAGAAACCTCCTACAATAACTTGGCCCAAATACTAATGGCTAAATCCTGTACTGTTAAAGGTAATAAGAGTCACAGATATAACAGGGAATAGGAGCAAGTTATGACATAAAACCACCTGCTTCCACCAACCACAGCTAGCAATTGAAGATGCCAGATTCCAAAAAATCTGCCTCTTTTGACATGCCATTTTGACAGCTTCTCTCTCAAACCATGCACTTCCCCAGTCCTGATAAATGGATACAATCTTTTTACAGTACTTGACAAACAACTGTTCTAATACAATATGAAAAGAAAAAATATTAATTCCTTACTCCACAAATAGATTTTTATGTATGAAATATTTTAAAGATTTATAAGTCTATTAAAGCTTGCTATAGACTATCTCTATTTTCCCAACAGAAGCAGGTTGTCTATACAACTGAGGTTCTATAGAACTTGCTGAGGTTCTGCCACTGTTTCATTATTTTCTGTTATTTTTTTCCTCTGCTACATGGTAAAGGTAACAGTTATTACCAAACAACCACAAGAAACAATAATCAACCAAAAACCAGATTACCCTGAGGGTGACTAAGCAAACACAAACCTTTTTATCACCTCTGGGATAACAGACCCAATTGAATGTCCTAGATTAAATTATTTTGCTGTTTTGCAATGTGCTGGTTTCATGGTTCCCAGAGGGCAGAGGTCTTTTATAAAAAAAATAAGAAACACATTGATCTAACTGTCTTTCAGCTAAGAAAAAAAACCAACTCTTTTCTTTCTCTTCTTTCCTCCATACTACAGCACAAGGTTTTTTTTCATACTTGGCTAACTGGGTATCATTGTCTAGGCGATCCATTAAAGCTATCTTTTAACATATGTAAAAATACAAACTTCCACTCTTATTTATGGGAGGGCAAAAAAGGTATCAATTTAGTAAAAGTGCCAAGCAGGAAAAGCTACTTGACATTAAGAACTTGTCTACCATTAAAATCTCCTAAAACAGTCTGTAGCATTCTTTTCCCCAAATAGTTATTTCAATGTGAACTGCCTAGTGAGCACTTTAATTCTAAAGGAAAAATGCCTTTTGTGACTTACCATGGTACAAAGGTAGTACATTCAAACACTTCGAGAAATCTCTTTCCAGAAAAGACTCTTCACACATGAAGTTCATATAGAATAAACTCTCAAATAATAATTATTTCAGCAATGATACAAAGACAAATGATAGGCTATGACATGTCCACAAAATGAAGAAAACAAACCACACTCAAACCTACACAACTCTGACCCTCGTTTTTTGCTCTAGTCTGCTGACTTCACTATTGGTGCCTTGTGGTTTGGCTGTCGGCAGTCTAAAACCATAGATCATCTAGAGCAGCCTGATTTTGCAGAAAACGAGTAAGAGAGACTGTAGGCAAATCAATGCCTGTGTTGTGTACTAACTTTTTGAAGTAAAATAATATGAAGACAGGCCCTGTGAAGAAAGCAACTTTGAGGATTAAATGGTATTAACAACAGCACTTCAAAACAGATTTTATGAGTGCCAATGGGACAGATTCTGCACATGCATAACTGACTTTTACTGTATTTTCAACAAAAGCTAAAATTTGCTCTAATATTTATGAAATACTGAGGGTTTTTTTTTTAATTCAAATTAATTGCAGAAAATATTTTAAAGCTGCAAGTAGGTTCCTAAGATCTACTTTGTTTATTTTCACCTTCCTCTGTTTTTCTGAATATACAAAAAAAATGTGCACTAGAAATCTGTCCTGATAGATGTGCTGGCACAAAAATACGACAAGGCACACCTATCTCAAAATTTAATTACAAACTTCCTATTCCTTTTTTTTTTTTTTGTCAGTGTGTCTTTTCACTGAGTCCCATCCCACTATGTAATTCAAAGATACATTTCTTCTTGTTTAATTGGTATCTCAACACTATTCTGACACTACTTCTCACTGTTTCCCATCAACACTCCATCCCCCTAATATGTCAGCTTTACAGTGAATTTCTCATCCTTTCAACCTGTCTGCATGTCTTTTCCTTTACCTGGTCTTTCATATGGTCCACATACTCCATATTTCAGCTTCTGTTGAAAGATTAAATCTATAATTTTTCCACTATAATTTCTAGTAGACTTGCACTAACCTATATGCTGATTTTAAAACTCTTAAGAGCGCAATTTTCTTCTACATCAATCTGACAAATCATCACTTCACTTAACCTTTTAGTATGTTGCATAACCCAAAGATCTGTTTCTAGATTTTTCACGATTCTAAACTTTTAATATTTTCTGTCTGCAAATCACTTCCCCTTTATGGAAAGTTATGCTTTAAACCAACATCTCCTGCACAGAGCAGGGCTTAAAACTCTGCATTGAAAAAGCAATTACATACAATCACACAATTATGTAATGAAAGTTTTCATTCCATATAATTTTTTTCTAAAGTGCTGGTTCTTCCCTTTGGAAATTAGCACATCAGACTTACAAAGTGTAAAAAGAAAGCATGAAATAAACAGTAACAGAGTCCTTTCCTGCTTATATTCCTTGGAACAAGAAGTGTCCAGGTGGTATTAACTCTAACATTGTACTTTCCTAAGACTAGAAAGCATAAATTTTGTTTGTTTCTTTGTTAGTTTGTTAGTTTTAGAATTAGAATCTGCATAGCAATCTTTTCAGTCAGCTCTGATGTATGAATCTGTGTCTGGTTCATGGACACATTATTGCACAGTCTTCCTGATAATCTCCTTTAAATGTCGGACAATTTGAAAAAAGTTGGGGTAGAAGACTGAAGATTTTGTGTTTATTTAAACCTGGAGTAAATACTGGATTGTTATTCAATTATATATTTCAGTGATTGGAGTAAGTTAGGCTAAAAAAAAAATTACTATGACAGTGTTACCCAGTGAAATATAATGGGGTTTTTCTAAGTTACATAAACAACATTTTTCATCACAATTCTGACAAAGTCTAGAATTCACCTGCAGTAACATATTAAAACAAAGCTGTAATTAACAATTTCAGGTCTCTCTCTTCATAGAAAATAATCAAGTATATTAAAAAAAAGGTAACATAATTGAAATATCTAATTACAAAGAACATAAAATAAAACTACTAACCCACAGCGTGAATTGTTCCTCTATGCTTCTTTAAAAACTTGTTTGCTTTAACTATATGTAGAGCATTTTCTTTGAACTGCAGCTCACAAAGTCTTTCAAGAAGAACTGTCATTTCTTCTGTGATGGTATCCAGGTAAGTTTCATTAATAAACTTCAATGATGAAGAAGGATCAATAGTTCCACTTAGTATATACAAATCCTCTTTTATCATTGTGCACAATGTGGGTATGGAACTTTGGTAACCATGAACCACCTTATCAAAATTTGTTTCACCACAACTAGACAAAACACAGTTCTGCAGAAGATTGCTAACCAGTTTATTCTGCATATTTTGATACTTTGTTAAGACCTCTGATTCAGGATAAAGAAATAAAAGTTGCTGTATGCACTGAGTTTTAAATTCCATTTGTTGTTGCAAAGTAGTAGTGTTTGTTTCTTCTTGACTTTGCAGTCTATTTACTAAAAATTGTCGAAGATGTAATCTCACATCATCCCAAAGAAATTTCACATCCATAGTTGAATCATCCTCAATAGTATGAAGGGAAGACGTTAACTCGAAAGGTGTCCCACTTGGAGTGCAGGGAAATGAGACACCACACTGACTAGAGAGATCCAGAAGGAAGTGAAGTACCATTTCTTCTTGATTTTGCTCATTCTTCAGCAAGCTTTGCTGAAAAAGGTAAATCAGACAGTATTTTAGAGATGTTTCATTAATTCCTTGTTCACTAAATGAACAGCTTCACACAAGACTAAAAACTGTGTTTCCAATACTAATTGTTTTACCAGCAGACAAGATAAATTGCTATATAAACAAGAAATTATAAAACCTGTGGAAAACAGGATTTATGTGCCAATTAGTTTTCTTGTCTGCCTCTGCCAATAACTTGTATTCCCCTTCCCATCTTTCTTATATCCCCAACCTCTTTTCTCAATCAGTTCTAGACCACAGTTCAAGGGAAACCCTTGGCAGGCTGCTTGTTCTGATTACACAGAACAAGAAAGATTTCTTTCTTTGAAAGAAAATAGTATGAAACATTATTTAAGATTTACACAGATGACAGGTCCATTTCTATAGCTCAGCAAGCAACCATCAAAAGGGCCATTCTAAGGACAAAATAGTCTTCCCAGGGTCCTCTTAAAGAACTAAAATTGAAAACTTGTAAAGAATTAAAGAGGCTTAGATCACACAGGATAGAAGACTAAGAACCTGTGTATCCTGTCAAACCAAGATGCAGACTGATACATAAACAATACAGCAACTTCCAAATATAGCTCCACTATATGGGGTGGAGGAAGAAGTCAGTTAACAAAGCAGGTGAAATCACGTGGATGCATGCGCTGTTTCTACTTCATTCCAGTCTGAAGAGCTCTCTCTTGGTCCAGGGTCGGGATCTCTGACCTTGGAGCTGTTTCAAACTCAAGAGGTCATGCAGCAAATAGCATGTTGCTAGCATCTTGTTGCTGTCACAGTAACAAGAAAACTGAGTGAAATTAGTGGTACTCTTAATTTTCAGTCCGCAAGTCCTAAGTGAATAAGGATCTAGAAGCCCTCTCTTTTGCTCCCTCACCTGCCATTGCTTCTCTCCAACAGAGAAAAGCATTGAGGTAAACCACCTCAGGGGAACTCTTTCCACTCATATCCTCTATCTGGTTCTTCTTTTCTATAAAGAAAGGCCAGTAAAGAAATAGTTGGCAATCTTCTACCTTCAGAATTACTAATTTATTTAACTTGCAGTATTTGAGGAAATGATTCGTTTTACTTCTGTTACCATTTTGAAAGAAAGATAATTCAAATTTGAGTATTGTATCGCATAAATACAACCATTTCCAAATAAAAATCTTCAGTTTTTCAACTGTACCAAGCTCTTCTCAATAGATAATTACACTTTTGAGTCACAACAATTTTCAAAATCAGAACTTGCATTCTTTGTTCTGGATATTACAAAACTGTTACGCTCTTATGCAGGAAAAGAAGAGTTTAACCTTTCTACTGCCCTCTATTATGGAGTATTTCATGATAAAAATTAAAAAATAAGACACTTCTATCACAGTACCTAATTCTGAATATCAGACGGGGAGCATGATCTCTCTCATAAAGAAGGGTCTTAAAAATAATAAACTACCTATTTTTCTTCCATTTTAGATCTTTATTTCAGAATGACCCCTATTATTTTTTTTTTTACTTACAAACAAAAAAGATATATGGAAGACAGAGTAATAAAGGGAATTATCAGTCAAATAGCATCCTACAAAAGCATGTGCACATAATAGAAGTATGTGCAATATGTGCAATGTGAAATATGTGTTAAAATCTTAAATCATACATATCAAAAGGCATATACATAACCTTGATCTGATTTTCTTTTATTATTTACTAGTATTCTATAAAGTTTTGTGGCCAAAGAAAGTATGTCTCAGAGCGTAAACCAAAACCCTAATCACTAACCATTGTGTTAAAGAGTTAAGTATTCACAGGTAGACTTCTGGAGTCTAAATGTTACTTTTTTATTAATCATGCTCAAACACTATATTCTGAAATGTACAAGAGAAGCTGTCAAAACAACAAATGTAACGTTGGATGATGAATCCAAATGATCTTCTAAGCAAATCTCCACTGCTGTTTTTTTAAGAAATATTTTTATATATCTAAGAATTGTTCCAAGCCCTTTGCAATTTAAACTAAGGCATTAAAAACAGGGAGTTTGCAGGTGCCATGTAAGACTTAGTATTACTCAGAAAGAGTCCCTGAAGTGAACTTTGAAGTTCTGAAAACAGTGTCATCAAGTCTCTTAAAACACTGCCTATACTGATATAAGTTTTTCTGTTTAAAAAATAGCCTGCAAAAATACTTCAAAAAATGATGTCAAAACTCTTCCAGTGAAAAAGATACAAATTAGTATTGAATGATTTGGAAAAGAATGAAAAGTTCCCTTATGTGCACAGAAAATTAGTGACAACGATATACAGAAAACCAGTTGCAGTCTACCAACTGGATTACTACCTACTATGGACTGTTACCTACCATATCATTATACAAATACAGCAAGATTAAGACTTGGTTAAAAAAAGAATTTGTCATTATTTTAGCAGAACAGAATTTAATAAAGACATGTTTGCATAAATATTCAGATTTTAAATATTTAGCATTACAAGATTGTATGCCAAAGGTCAAAATTTCACATAATTAACATTTTCAGGCTTCAGGAAGAAACTCAGTATTTTCCTAAGAGTTCACAAATGCATGAGAAAAACAATAAACCTAAACACAGCACCCCAGCCAAAGCACAGCAAGAACTCTGTACTGTCCCAGCACCCTAAAAGATATACAAAATAACTAATAAACTAAACACACATAATGAAAGAGTAACAAGGAATGGGGATATTGTACTAAAGTAGAAAAGGTTGATGTTATGGAAGTTGTATTATATATATTTAATTAAAAGCAGGCAAGAAGAAATTAACTGAGTTATTAGTTCAATGAGTGGAGAGATACATTTAAGAAAGGTTAGATCGTAATAATTTCATTAATGCTGAATATTATTGAACATAATTTACTGCAGTCCTGTTTCTGAAACTAAAGATTATCTGCCGTGAACATCTTACAGATGGACTGTCTATGCTAATACAGATACACTTTTCATCTGTGGTCTCATCTACACAACAGGCTGGGTTATCTAAGAAGCCATAAGCCTGGAAATAGTGATGCCCAAGTTCCTGAGCTCCAAAAATGTTTTCCTGATAAATTGTTCAGAATTAAGACTTTAGGGCTTCTCACACTTTGCTATCTAACAGCTTGCCACAGAACCATTCTCAAGGCTTAACTGAATTACACAGCTCGCAGCAAGACTGTCTTGCAGTCAGTAAGCTCCTGGGAAGCTGAAGAGCTAGAAATCATGTTTTGTGTAAGATACTCCAGAGATGGGACATTTCAGTGTTTCTCAAACAAATGCCGCCATCTGGTGTTCCGGTATATGGCTTAAATAGAACTTGGAGAAGGAAAAAAGCAGGGAATGGACACAAGTAACTCACCATTGCCATGCCACCTGATGAGGGAATTAAGTAAGAATCTAAATTGACTAAGAGCAATAACAAAAGACTTCCTAAGTAAAAACTTTATAGGACAGCATTTTTTGAGATTCTTTAATTTCACCTAGATCAAATATGATGTGTAGCAGTCTCTGACAGCTTTGAGTGGGGTGATAAATTAACAGCAACATTCATATTGATGAGCTGCATCAGAAGGTGACAAAATCACTTCTTCACCACATGAACATTAAAGACCAGGTGTTTCTAGAGAGTACTTCCTCATTCGACATAGCTCAATATCCAGTGGATTCAAGGCTGACGGAAAGAGGAACAACCAGTTATAGGCATTAAAAAAAGAGGTGATTTGATGAAGCTTGCACTCTAGCCAGAGAACATACTCCACTCCTCTACAGCAATTTTCCTCTGCCATTACAGCTAACCTTAGCCTAAAGGTGTTCATGGTCTAAATCATGACATGGAAGTGACAAAGAATAATCCACTGGATACTATTTGTTTTATTTGACACTCATACATATGTAGATCATATGATGTACATACATATATATATATATAGACTATATATAAACTTGCAAGCTGTTATGTATTGAGGTATCATGCACTTATCTAGCCAATTCCATTTTCCAGATCTCCATGCCCACACATATATTCAAATGTAAATTGTTAATAAAAATTTTGAATAAATATACCCTCTAAAATGATGGAATTTTTCACTGAAGTGAAACCTGAATTCTAATTAAAAAGTAGAATCATAGAATCATTTGGATTGGAAGGGATTTTTTAAAGGTCACCTAGTACAATCCTCCTGCAATGAGCAACAACACCTTCAAATAGATCAGCGTGCTCAGAGCCCAGTACAATCTGGCCTTAAACATCTCCAGGAATGGGAGATACCCCCTACCCCTCTAGCCACATAGCAGGTAGGAAGTTTATGCTTAAATAGCACATAAAGGCATGTATTAGATGAATTAAATTTGTACTGAAACAAGTGAAGAACATGCAATAACACTAACAGCCTTGGTGTAGACAGTAACTTCCAACGTTTTTTATCAACGTGTGTTGTGTATTATAAAACAATCCTGGCAGTGCTGAACACACAGCAGCATATGTGAAAAGATTTTGTCCCATGTTTGCCTATTTAAAGCAGGATCAAAAGGAAACAACCCTGCTGCAGACATGAAAACAACACTAAGCCTTAAAATACAATTCCTGAACTATCATCACCACATGAAGACCGAAATGAGAAAACTAATTGAACTTACCCACACTCCCACCTCCAATTATATAACAAACTTTCCAAAAATTGAAGTCTTTAATAAACAATTTTTACCAGGGTCCTAAGGAACTCCATCAGCTCTCCACGGTCTGTAGAAGAAGGTCTGAGAGAACTAAAACTGCAGTTACTTAGCCATTGAATGCAGTCAGTTGTGGTTTGTAGAATTTTGTCAGTACATATTTCATTTACTTCTTTTTGCAGGTCTTTAAGACACATTTGTATGCTAAAAAAAAACACAAAACACACACAAAAAACCCCACAGGATTTTTCTTCATTATTTGCAGATAAAAACATTCTATATATTCTGTATTTAAAAAATAAAAACTACTTAAAACCAATGTAACACTCTAGCCCTTCTTATTCACANACTTCTATTTCATCTCACTTATGTGAAAACAAACCAAAAAAATCTAATCCTCTATATCTTTTCTACAAAAACTTTTCAATATTCCATAATTGCATTTGTTTTTCAAAAGCAATGCTTAATATTAAATGTAGTTTCAGTTAGCAAATAGAATTGACTAGATATAGGCAGAACTAGGTTTAATTACCTAGTCATGAATACTAATTCTAAGCTTGACAAAAGATTGGCAAAAATATCTTTTTAACTTGTGAAACCTGTTCTCAAGACTATGAAACTAAACTCCTTCTTCACACACCTTGATTCCGGGGACACTATCAAAGGCTTTTATTGTGGTGTGCTGATGTGTCTCATTCAAACATACCCAAATAGNTTTGTAAGTACATATTTCATTTACTTCTTTTTGCAGGTCTTTAAGACACATTTGTATGCTAAAAAAAAACACAAAACACACACAAAAAACCCCACAGGATTTTTCTTCATTATTTGCAGATAAAAACATTCTATATATTCTGTATTTAAAAAATAAAAACTACTTAAAACCAATGTAACACTCTAGCCCTTCTTATTCACAAATTAAATTACTCTCAAAAAATAGGGCCTGAATTTGCAGGATTAGCATTAGTTGATCTAGAGCTAAAATAAATTTCCTTCAGGTGAGACTGTACCATCCTCAGCAAGAGTAAGTACAGCCCCACTTCCCAAACAATGTTACTCTTTTTAATAAAGTAGTTAATGAATAAGACATCTTCCAACCAAGATCTGGTCCTTTGTGCTTTATTAGCTAAAGCAGAGACTATAAACTGAATTTTGCTCCTTTAGCAATCAGCAGTTGTTTTATAAAGCCTAACATATATTAAAAACTTCCTAAAGACCCACTGACATCACAGAAAATGCTGAAAAGAATTTGAGTCAGTTGTGCTGAGAAAGCAAATAGTTTCTTTCTTGTTTTATTAGAATACTTGAAAGAGAACAGTTTGTTTTCAATGTTTTCCTTAACATTCATCTAGAATCATAACTCTATTTCATGAAACCAAATGTGTTTGGTAAGTTATTACAGTTTCAAGAATAAGAATTGAATATCCAGAATTATTTTATTTCTATTTGTGTGTCTATTTCTATTTTATTTCTATTTATTTACTTCTATTTCATCTCACTTATGTGAAAACAAACCAAAAAAATCTAATCCTCTATATCTTTTCTACAAAAACTTTTCAATATTCCATAATTGAATTTGTTTTTCAAAAGCAATGCTTAATATTAAATGTAGTTTCAGTTAGCAAATAGAATTGACTAGATATAGGCAGAACTAGGTTTAATTACCTAGTCATGAATACTAATTCTAAGCTTGACAAAAGATTGGCAAAAATATCTTTTTAACTTGTGAAACCTGTTCTCAAGACTATGAAACTAAACTCCTTCTTCACACACCTTGATTCCGGGGACACTATCAAAGGCTTTTATTGTGGTGTGCTGATGTGTCTCATTCAAACATACCCAAATAGATTACAACATTGTGCAATGTAAAAGTCACTACTGTTGGTAAATTTGTTCCGATCTGCTACAATTACAAACCAATTTTTACACTCATCTTTGACATATAAATCAGTGTGCAAGCTAATAAATTACAAGCTATAAATAGGCTACAGCCTTCACAAGACCAGACATTTTGGTTATTTGTCCTAGTTCTGATAAGGGGATTTCAGTGCCTCCCCTCCACTCCACTGCCCCCCCCCAAAAGTATAAATCATGAAAAGTGTGTTCCTTTTTTGTAACCTTTTTATCCCAAAAATTTAAACATTTAATTAGAACTAAAACTGTTTTTGATTGAATAAAAAATTTTAATCCTGTTTACTTATAGCATATTGTAAGGTAAACAAGGTCTCAAAACCACTGCTGTTATCTTTTTAAGGTTTTTGTCAACACTTAGTAATACAAGAATATGGTAAATTATTCATGCTTCTTCACATGAACAAAACAGTTAGGAATTTGTTACTGTTCAAAAAAAAAAGAAAGTGTATTATCCAGATTTAGAAGCAAGCATTTTAAGTAAGACTTCTGCTAAATATGATGAAAATTATTCTCACTACCTAGGTCAGTATTTAAAACTATAATTTCATATCAGTGCAGGGAGAACAAGACGTCGATTTCTTTGGTTTAGAAATTTGCTGAAGTTTTAGAAACTATGAACAAAATATGTAGTTTTGATGTGAAAAAGCAAGCTTAATGCATCCAATCATAGTCTTAAAGGTACAACAAAAATAAGCCATATAAATTGCTACATGTCTTTATTCCCCAATAATCCCTTTTACATTAATTGCATTTTTTTTACATTCAGTACAGTAAATTAGATATTTTCTTGAACAAAAAAGCATTAAAACAGATGATGTCAACTGACACTTTATAAATACAAAGGGAGTGCAAATTTAACAGCCCTCAATTAATTTCTCTTTCACAGATGTTTCAAGTTTTGGTTTTTTTTTGAACCTGCAGAACTATTCAGACATAAGCAGAAAAAAACCAGTCACCAAACTACTAAACAGGGGGTGGAATAAAAAAGTCTCAAAGAAAAAAAAATTTACCTTTCTCTGTAGCAAAGAAATCTGATTGTTATGTTTATAAGGATTTTTTTTTAAATCAAATGATTTTTCAATAAAGAATTTTTTAGTCTCACACTTTGAAAACATCATTATTTTTAGCTAGTACTACTAGCATACCACTACGCAGGTGGAAATGATTTCACTGAAATACCTTCCCCTTTTTACAGGTGAGGATCTTTGGGGCTTTTTCTGTACAAA
>VWZF01001231.1:61032-73341 GCA_013396755.1 Sclerurus mexicanus
CAGCAAGTTCTAACCAAAACACAAGATGTACACTTTGTCTTGATAAGTTATTTCAGAAGACTGGTAGTAAAATGTGTGTCCTTTAGCTCCACTGACCAAAACACAATAGTGACAAATACTGGTTAAAAAAATGTCATCTCATATATACTCATATGAAATGAAATGAAATGGAATGGGATACTTTGCAGTGCAGTGAAAAATCTGACTCTGTAGATGTACAGGACAGCTAATTAACCACCTAAATTATAATTTATCAGTTATATATAATACTCAGTTATAATCACTGAATATTGGCGCAAAGATACTGCATGTCAGTAAAATGCCAATTTCTGAGAAACTGTGGTGTCCAGCTAGTAAGTTGTTAGGGAACAATTATTCCAAACTAGGTGATTTTGCACAAAGACAACACAGTCTGCAGAAGAAAAAAATTGCATTCCTTTCTCAGTTTAATTACTTATTCATTGCAATTAGTCTGGTGAAGTGATTAGACAGCTTTGATGAAGATTTTAGTAGTGTTACTCTACTATCTTTATAAGCACTAAATTATCAGGTAAACTCCAAAGTAATACATTTGTAAAACAAGCAGGCTACATTCACAAAAAACTTCTTTTCAAGACCTGTGAAAAATATTAGGTCTGAATAAAACTGATAAAATTACCATTTTTATTCCTCTGCAACTAGCCCTAGTTTGAAATTCTCAACCATTTTTGGGATTTTGGTTGGAGGTGCCAAGAATTTACTAAATTTCTTGAACAAAAGGAATGTGAGTTAAGCTCCTTTCTGAAAACTCCAGAGAAGACCAAGCCAGGATTTCCTTCAAAATAAAAGGAAAAGGTAACTCTTGCAGCACATCTCAGTTTAAAAACACATAAGACCATGCACACTCCCATTCTGATACAGGAAAATGGAATGAGATAGCTTGACTTAACATCCTGTTTGACTCATCCCTCCCTTTGTATTGATAGGTATTGATAGTGGGAAGCATTTCTTGGCTAATGTTATGATCAACAGCTGGAGCACGTCATACTAACTTCCTTTTCAGATAGTCTGCGATTGACAAGAAAATGGTCTTGTTAGTTCTCAAATAATTATTACAATTTATATTGACCATTTATGGAAAAAGATGCAATGCTATAAGCACTTACTAGTATTGACCTCATTGAAGTCCTTCAAAAAAGACCACCTTCAAAATCCTCAATGACTAAATTACTGCTAATTAGACACAGGATCAGGAGAAAATTTAACAGATTGAAATTAAATTAAGTCTCTGTGAAAAGCCTCACAAAGTTATAGTCTCCAGTGTATTGTGGAAACACAATTATCAGTAAATAATTTTGTTGGATTCTGAGCAATTGTTCTGTTGATGAAGACCTAGAACAGTTCACATTGTCCTACAGCCTCATAAAACCTATTGTTGCTTTATCACCACTAAAAGGCAGCCATTCACTGAAGAAAAAACTGAATATACAAAAAGAAAATCAACTGCTGAAGAGATTTCATTGCTTACAATCACTTCAATCACTTATGAACTACAAGCTTAGTTTCAAGCTCGGTACTTTATTTCCTACTTAGAAGTATTAAATACCAGCTAAAAATTTATTGCTGTGGATTGCTCAAGAAATAACTCTTAGGAATTCTTAAACTACCAATTAGGAAAAATTATCCACACAGTTTCGGTACACAGTAGAAGTCAATGCAAATGTGAAGGGAAGAAATGAATACAAAAGGCTATCCTGATGAATATAACTTTATGCTTGAGAATAACCTATCACTGTACATAAAACTGGCTGGCAATGACAATGGTTTTGAGAGTTCCTTCATATCTGATTCTATCAACTGTTGTAAAAATCAAGCTAACATTCATGTGTAGAAAGAGTTCTGTTGTATAATAGTGAATGAATGAACCACTTACTACCTTGAAATTTACAAATAAAACAATTTCACACAGATGGGCTTTTTTTTTTTTTTTTTAAAGCCCAAAATAGAATTGGTGCAATAGAAAAATACTGAAGGTAATTCAGCTGCTGAAAAGCATATCTGATTTGACATGTCACACAATTTTATACAAGCTATTCAGTTGGAAGGGAATAAATGAGCATTCAAGTGATTTACACACTTGTGCCTCACAATTTTTTACACAATGTTTCATTTTAAAATATATATATATGCTGTATACTATTGTATTCATTCTCAGTGGTCTAATAAAAGCATAAATCTAACTGATGAAAAAAGGATTGCTTTCCAACTGTATTACCACACCACACAGATCTACTCATATCATAGCACTCACAAAGATCCATGGTAACTTGAATATTATTTCATTCCATGTTACCTCTAGTATATTAGCAATAAAAGGACTGGTTTTAGTCCAAAACTCACAGCAGCTGCTGTAGCCATCTTCTTTTAAACTCTTCCTCATTTCTGAAACTGACATATTAGAGGAAGAAAATATCAGCTGGTAACTAAAGAGCTACTTTTTGTTTTTCCTTGTGAAAATTAGATTAAAAACTAGCTTAGATGTCAATTCAGCAGAAATACAAAACTTTTCCTGACTTGCATTGTTATGTATCATATCCTAATCCAGTTTCCTGCTCTCCTTAGATCAAGTATCATTTGGATCTTGCAAAACTTACAGTGAAAGGTCCTTCTAATTTGTAGGACTAGGTACTTAAGACAGTGACAATCAGTCTTCTTCAGAACATACAAACAGTTCTACTGTTAATGTTAATGTAAAATGTAACATAAAATGGTAAGTGATACAAAGTACCATAAAAAGTAATAGGCTGGCTTGTTTTCCCAGAGCCAAATGTTTTCTCCACAAGCAGCATACATTTTGCACACACTTAAACCAAAAATAGTAGTAAAGCATTCATTCTAAAGGTTCTAAACATCTGGATAATAATCTTCCTGACTCTCCAGGTGTGTCTGCATAATGACTACAAAATCACTTTTATTTGGTAGCTGAAAAACTGACAACAGTTATGCTAAAAATGCCGATGCTGTTTTTTCCTGATATACAAGACCACAGAAACTCAAAACTTAATTGCCTGTGTAATCAACTGTATTATGACGTCAACTAAACTCTAAGTATCTACACTTCACTCAGGTCAACTGCTGGAAAACTGTAATGTGAAACTGTATTATCCAGTGGTCCACAACAACATATTTCCGAGATCTTCACTATCATTGTTACCCTGGGATTATTAATATTGTAAGTACTTTACTAAACACTAAGTTTTAAAATGAAAATACGACATGAGAGCAATACAAATAACCCCCCCTGGGAAAAATGTCACAGCCCAGCATAACCAATACAACAATAACTCAAGGATGATCTAAGAGATTTTTCAGCGAGATATGGCAATGGTTTATTGCTATCCTTCAGGAAGCTATCTGGGAGCAGCAAAGACCTCTCACAAATGTGGACTACATTAAAATTATACAATCTCAAAACAGATGTCATGAAGGGCATTCTTTGAAATCATACAACTCTGTAAGATGCACTGTTATCCAAGGGCAGGCATTTTCAAAATTCAATATTAAATCATGCCATGTGTTATACCTCTGAATGTACACTTATTTTTTTTTAAAACGGACAGTAAGTCTATTTCCTTAAGAGCATCTTTCACAATCGAAGTATTAAAAGGATATTGAAGAGTTAAGTCACATATAAGGCACAGAACCTTGAGTTGATTATTTTGAAGTCATGTAAAAAATCTGCATCAACAATAATTCTTTCAGAATTCCACTATTTCTATAGCACTGATTATTGGAAATCAGTACATTACAAAGAAGTGGGCAAAGAAATATATTACAAATTCTAGTTAGAAAACTTTCTATTGCAGCACAAGAGTTTTAACTGAAATATGCAAAACAATAGATTACATAAGAAATTCTACACATATTAACTTTCTTTTTCTATTTCCATTAGAAATAATTAAAGATCATATTGAGATCAAATGTTGCTATTTGTCAAATTCTGTAGCTCTTTTATAGAACAGAAATTCTATCTCAGAGTTGTAGGAAATACAACTGTCATGGGAATTCACATTTTCTTCCTTCACTATCACACCTACTGCAATAAAACCTAAGATTAAGATGATTCAGTTGTTAAAAATACCATAAAGAGAAAGACAGTAGCATAATAATTATATGGCATTAAAAATCTGTTAAATGCTCAAGTGGTTTAGATAAAATTACTGTTGAAATATTTACCAGAACCTAAAATCTACATCTAGAAAAGATAAGCCACATTTCTTCCTAATGACTTTCATTAATATTTTGGATTCAAATAAAATACTCTTTACCTGGAAGAGTTCTTCTTTATTTTCTCATCAATATCACTCAGGATTTGTTGGAGTTCCAATTTTCCAGGAAGCACATTTAACAAACAGTCTAAGTTGGAAGAATCAAGAGAATACTCTCCTCCCCATTCCATTTTTCGAATCTGTAAAACAGATACAGCAAAATGGTTAAATAATGAAAAAATGCAGATTAGAAGTATTAACATATACGACATTTTGTTCCCTGGAAATATTATATTGACAAGGGAAGCACTTATATATGGAATTATAAAATCAGTGTTGAACTGTACACCTTTTGCATACTTCTGAGTAGAGTGCTACAGAGGGAAACCAGTAAAATAAATGTTGAGATAAATCTCATGGTATTTTGCATTTCCTTAGTTTAAAGAAATAACTTCTTTTACCTTAATCACAGTAGTAGCTTTCTTCATTATTTTTTTTTTTTTAGTTTAGAAAGAAAATCTCACTATTATAAATGGAAACTAAAAAGTAATAAGTAAATACATTAGAAGGTAAAATTATTGCCTTACAATTTCTGCCCATAACTACTTTCTGGAAATTCAGCACATTATTGCAAATATCTGGAACATAAAAATCCAGACTAGAACAGTATAATGTACTATAAATCAACTGTCATCTTGCTTTATACTCACTTTATTCAACAAAAATGTTGCTAAAACATAGGTTAAACCCACTGGCCTATTCAAACTAATACACTAAATCCCATGAGTTCTTCATATCAGAAGCAAAGCATTAACAGAGGGTTTTTTCCTGTTTTCTGTTTTTTCTCTGCATCATCTCTTTTGAGAAATAATTAGGTCACTTTTACAACCAGTGATGACTTATTACCAAAAGTAAAGAAAAAAATTACATAAAAAGTGGAAACTTCTAAATAGCCAGTATATCTAATGCCTACTATTTAGTATTTAATAATACTATTCATATTGCAGCAACTACATGTGGAACAAACATAATACTCAGATGCACACGTTTGGGCAACAAAGTCAATTAGTAAGTCCACTATTTTTCTTGCAAGCAATGTTCTTCTGTAAAGCAACTACAGTGTTGGTTGATAATTTATCTAGAGGCACACCAGAGAAACAGATTAAGTTTTTCTAAGTGAACTGTCTAAAAAACACAAGCTTCAAAAGAATATCAGAGTTTTAAAATGCAAGGTCAAGGTGACTGTTTTTGGTCATATATGAGTGTAGACCTACAAGCAGCAGAACTGCACATTTCTGCTTTTGCTCTTCCAAAGCTAAGTTAGAACAAACATGAAGGTCCATTAAAGTCTAATATTTCACACATCGCAATTAACAGCACACCACTATGAAAGATTTCATGGATATATTGTTTTCTTAAATTCTCAGAAGATACAGAATACCCCTTTGCAAGTAAACCATTCAAAGACTTTCAACATTTTGGGATGTAGCTGAAATTCAGTCACCTTTCTGGTGAAAAAACTTGGATGCAGACCAAATACACCTTATAAAACACCCAGGAAAGATCAGCCTTTGAATATAAGACTTAACAGATGTTACTGCAATAAGAGACACTGTAATTAAAAGTAGAAGTTAAATGAAAACCATTAAACAGGGCTTTACAGAACTGAGATAAAAGGAATACTGAAAACACAGCTTTCTTCATGTATGATACTACTTAAAGACAAGGTCACACATCCTTTATCTCTTCAGAAAGACCTCAAGTTGTTTACACAGAATGTGATGCTAATTCCCTTCAATATCTATAGCTCAAATCCATTTTTTATTCAACTGTTCTTGAAGAACAGTATGTGATTGGTGTAAAATGAACTGTATAACAGATATATGTAAAAATAGTAACACTTTGAATAATTTGAAGTTTTCCTAAAATAGCTGCACAGTCAAAATTGTGTATTGATATTTATTCCTAGCTTTTTTTTGTAAAGGATAGCCAAAAGAAGCTTGCATTCCTCAGAAAAATAGCAGGATAGTTTACAGCTCATTTATGGTTTGAAAAATTCACCATATGAAAAAAATCGCCTTGTAAACATGATAGCCTAGTTTTCATGCATGCATTCTTTCAAGACTTTTTTGTCATACTTCTTTGGTTTACTTGTCAAAATAAAACAATTATTCCTTTTGGTCTTGGTCTATGGAAGAAAAGCAACATTTGATTATTCAGTTTTTCTGGTTTGGATGATTAACATTAATTTCTTCTTATAAAATCTAGGAATTTATCTTAATACAATACCTTCTCTAATCATATGAAGAAGTAAGATACAAAAATGTTTCAGAATAAAAAAATAAGAACATCAAGATAAAAATGAGCACACCTGAGCAGAAATTTTACTGTTATTTAGTGGAACCAGTGTCAGGGCCTTTCTCGCACTAATAGACTTTAATTGCCTCATGGCCTGGACTCTAAGCAGAATTAGACTACTGTTCTGCTGCCTGTTCCACTTGCCTCCCTTGAAGGCAGCAGGATGGGCATCAGCTAGCACAGTCCCAACCCTGCTGTTTGGCTTTTCCTCCTTCTTTCCCAGTGCTGCAAAGAGTAGACAGCCACTGCTGCTCTCTGAGAGCCAGTATGATACAACTCTCCTCTGATGGCAAAAAAAGTCGATGCTTGTTAAGAAAGAAATCCATTTCTTGAAATTTTTATTATTAGGAATAATGTGGGAGCAGAACTCTGTTTTGAAGCTCCAAATTCTGTCAAATTATTTTAGATACTAATAACCCCTTATGTAAAAAAGATTAATTAACATTTGATACTAAACTGCATAAAAAGTATCATTCAATCATATTTCTATTTACTGCTACAGTGAAATATTGTGCGTTTTGAGACAAATGGTCTTAGAGAACCTGCTTCAGGTGCAAATTTTTAAGTCCCTATCTTAGTAGGCCGAGTTCTTTTCAAAACATTAGTGGACCATTCATCAACATGAAAATGATGTAGCTGTCAATCTCTTTGGTAGCTACTCAAGAAATTTCGCCTATGTAAAATTCAGCTTAAAAAGAAATATTTTTCAGGTCTCTTATTTTAACCCAACGTCTCACTGTAACAATTTTCCACTTCTAGTAAGTGTAATGTTAAGAAACAATTTTTACCAAAGAACATTAGGCCTATTAGAAAAAATATTACAGAACACTCGAGTTGATACAACAGATACTTCTTGCTTTTTCAATTCAAATGTTTACAACTGAAGAGCACTTGTGTGTGTGTGTGTGTGTGTGTGTCTTTTTCAATGTCAACCAAAAGGAAGAAATCTACTCACAGAAGTCCTATATAAAATTAGATTTAGTTCCAGTTGGATATTCCTTCATTCTGATAAAACAATTCAATCAACTAATTGTGAAAACCTTCCAGTACAATGGAACAAGGGAAATTCCACGGGATTTCTAAGATTAATTTTTAATGTTTATATTTACTATAATAAGCATTTGTTTTCAGGCCTACAGTTTGTAAAAGCAGCATGAACCTAAATCTTGAATAGATTTTTTTATGAGCACTTTTGTTGATGCATGCACATCTACAACAAACCTCTATGTGAGTGTAAATCACAATGTTTGACTACAGATTCACAGACTAACATACCGTAGATACGCAGCTAAGAGACATCTCCCACTTTTTGACACACACATTCTTCTTTTAAAATATAAGCTATGAGTCCTTCATTACACTGGGTACAATTTTACTGGGTCATATTCATAGCACACAAACTTATTCAAACATTTTTAAGAATGTCTGTGTTGACAGAGTTAGTTATTAGAAAATACTCAGCACAGTTATTCCTTTATTTCCCTATGCACTTCAGCCAGTTAAGATTCTTGCTTTGACTTTAGTGCATTCCAGATATGGTAGGACAGCATCACTCATAGAGAATGTCAGGCAAATTTTTTATCATAGTTACAGATGGGGGGCAAAAAAAATAAAAAAAAACAATACAGTTTTAAACTTCAGTTCACCTGGAGTTTTCTCTGAATCAATTGCTTAACTCTAGAGGAAAATTAATCAGCAGGGCTGTTGAGCCCTTTGAAAAAAATTATAGTACTTATGGGTTCAAGAAAATCACAGCAGAACTAAAACAGTAAGTGTAAAGTTAAACATGATTTCTCATAATGATTGATAGCTCTTTGGTAGGCTTACAACTAAACATTAAATTTCCATGTGCTTCCATGCCCTACATACATTTATGCAAACACTAAAGAAAATACAAAGGGGTTAGGCAGTATAAAATTTTATATTATGCAGATTTGAAAATATCTGTCTTTAAGCACTATAGTACCTACTTGAGCTAAATACACAGTAGGTTTTCAGAAAAAAATACAAATCAAACCATTAATGTTTCAGTGAAATCCAGAGGTAGACTTTTGTATCCACACCACTGTGTAGGAAAAAATCTGAAGACATTATCTAAATTTAAACAGAATCCACTACTTATGCACTGGCAGATATTTAATGGAACCCAAAACTTATGGCATATAATATTAAGCAAACAAGCTTCTTTAGAGGATAAAAAACCAGGAGACTGATATTTTTTGTTCTAAACCAAGATCTGTAAAAAATAATCTCATTATTTTACAACTCCACAATTCAGTCTTTGAAGTCATTCAAGAGTTAAAGAACTCATGATCTGTTTCAGTTAATTTCCGTTAAAGCCAATGTACTATTTTAATTCTTGTATGAGACCCTTATTTTCAAATACTTCAAATATTACCTTTAGCGTGTTTCTAGGTAACTTTTAAATAACCATTTATATTTTTTAACAATAACTTGCACATATAAAATATTTAGAAACTATAATCTAATACATTAATTAATTTAGCAACACTTTTTCCATCTATAATATTCCACGCTTCAGCACAAAATGCTTTGACTAGGTACAACTGAAGCA
Source organism: Sclerurus mexicanus (assembly GCA_013396755.1). Taxonomy (NCBI): domain Eukaryota; kingdom Metazoa; phylum Chordata; class Aves; order Passeriformes; family Furnariidae; genus Sclerurus; species Sclerurus mexicanus. Next base: position 70,213 of record VWZF01001231.1, read on the forward strand.
CCATGGCAATCAAATTTTTTGACTGTTTTACAGCCAATTCAAATATTTGAGAGCTTCCTCTAACATTATACGAGTTTCATCCCTAGAGATCCCATTCCACCCATATCCAGGACAATATAAGAAAATTGTTACCACTAGGTACTACTGTAAAAAGAGGATGTCAATGTACCCGTAATTTGAAAACAGCAATATGTCAAACTGCAGCACTGTACGTACAGAGGATTAGCCAAATCACTGAAGCTTTTTTCTGATACTGCTTCTTATCTTATAGAATATATCTCTTTATTGCCCCAGCAAAGCTAAAATGGGATGAGAGAATTGATAAGATTTTTCATAACTCAGCTTACACTTTCAAACCATCAGTTTAATAATGATTTCCTTTATCTCTCTTTAGTTGCATAACTGTTTCCAGCTGCTTTACAGCACAGAAGTCATCTGTAATCACACAGCAGGCAGCAACGGTGATGACAATGGTCTGAGATACTACCGTTCAGTGTGAAATTCCTACTGTTCTGAATATTTAAGTAGCCTCAATATTTCCTTTTTTTGAAAACCACATAGAGCTTACACAAGAAGTCCATTTAAAAATTGTGATTTCTTGGGTTTGACTCTACTCTGACATAGTAAAAGCTTTTCACCCATTCTCCTTTAAAAACTGCGTTCCATTTAAGACTTGTAAAAGAAGGAAGAAATTAAAAATTCTCTCTATAAAAGAACATAACTCATGTGTGTTTCTGCTAATATGTATTCAAGATTTGTACTTAAATTTTCCAAGTTACCTTTCACCCATTTCCCACACTTTTCTGAAGAATACATTTACAAAAAAAAAACCATATTCTTCCAGTAAAAAATGACATCTAATGCATACAAAGAAAAACCAGAACAGTCTTCATGATGGTTTTACTAAATACTTTGAGTGCCACAAAGAACTTTGAAACAAGTTTTAATAAAATCATCTTGCATTGTTCCCCCTGCAGACTTTCCACATTTGCTGTTGTCATAAACTTATATCTAAATGCTATTTTTATTGTAATCTATTATTATCCACCACACACTTAAGACATGTTCCTTTATCTTTTTCAAAGAAAGATTTTAAGCATCTCTAATTAAATTTGCAACCCTATTAAATACAGGGTTTTTTCCCAAATTCTGCCATTATATCAGTCAACAAATAAGAGAGTGGGAATAAAATAAAACTGAAGAAACACAGTCCTCACTGCGGATGAAAAAGAAAGCCATGCCTTCCATCTAAAGCTGTAATATCAGAAGCCAGTGTTCTAACCTAAGGCAGCCATAGAGGGAATTGAACCATAATACTGTCAAAAGTCTTGAAAAAGGACTGTGAAAATGCGCATTTCTGACAAATACTATGTGCTAATATTTTTAATATCAGTGGGTTTTTCAAACTATGCAGCTTAGTCCTATTTTGTAGGCATTTCTAGGCACATGAATTTAAAACTAAAATCATGAGTTCTCCCTATTGTCTCTCTCCAATTCTTTGAGCCACAGAAAGTGAAATGTTGAGAAGAGAAAGCAAAGTCAGCACTGCTTTTTTAGATTTGCTGCTACTTGGGTCTGGTAAGAGATGTTCAAAGACAAGGAGAGAATTCTCATTTTCATCAACTTAATCACTATTGGTCAAAGGCAGTGACTTCAAAAGAGGAACATGCCATCTGAAGTTACAACAAAACTGCCAAGTAGTTTTGTCAGAAGGAGGGAAAATAGGATAATGTCATTTCATAACCTTCAGTAAAGAAGAAATGGCCAATTTCTTAGTGGCTCTTTGAGTGAAACAGTCCTATCTCTCACCTGGTTATTGAAGCAGGAATCCCAAAGTGTACAACATCTAAGATTCAACATTTTATGAACAAACCACCCTTAGACAAGAAGTCCACAAACATTAGGAATCCGTCTGCTGAATCTAGTGGCTTTCCCTACCTCCTTATTAATTTTACAGTTACTAAACCCGTAAGTGTGACAACTCTTTGTATACAAGTGCAAATTTTTTTTCCTTCTCTAGTTTTCAAGATGCCTCTTCTCACAATTCTTTTTTTTTTCTGCCTTCCATTCCATTATATTTAATAAGATTTTAATAAAAAGGGATAAACTTGGTGCAATGTTATCTTCTTTAAGTATGATTTAAGGCCTCACCAAAAAAAAAAAACACTAATCAACTTTTCTGCCATTGCGAGACACAAATACAGAATTAGACTGGTATTGTCCCCAGTTAGGACTAAATATATCAATATATTTGTTAAACAAATATGTTTTATGAATGATGTTTTAGAAATTCTTTTCAATTGCAACAATAATTACCAATCAGTAGACTAAAGTAATCACTAAAGCATAGAAAAGAGATTCTTAGAAGCCTAGTTAGAAATACCTGGTGTAGTTTTCTAATAATCTCCTTAGCCAAGAAAATATAAAATAAATTGAATAATTTCAAAATAGACTACAGTATCTAATTTATTTTCAACTGCTCCAGATGAGGATCATATGTATTGAGTCAAATTTGCATAGTGGTATCTGAAAATGTGTGACAATAATAATTACTTTCCCGAGAAAGATTACATGGCATTGTGTTTTTTCCCTGAAGAACAAGAACATAAGGTATGTATGGTGCATCCTCTGCAGAACTGCCTTTCCATTTGTGGCAATAAGAAATTATATTAGGCATAATATTTGAGCCTTCTCATTTTGTGTCACTTAGAAACTCAGAAAGAAGAGGCAATACTTTATAAACCCCCAAATCCTTCACAGAACTATGCTTGGAAAAGCAGCTGTTACCGAATTCCTATCTTCCTTCTCATTAGTGTCTAAAACTGCACAGATTTATAAGAATTGTATTGAAAGAACTTATTTTTGAACACATTCGTAAAGAACCAAAAGTATACAATTTTCAACTAAAAACCTTTGTCTTAGTTCAAGGGGGAAACTAAGATATCTATGTTGACCAAGAAAAAATAATCCTTCTCCCTTTAAATTTAGAAAAGAAAACAAAACTTTAAAACTTTAATTAGGAAATATGTATATATATATATATGGAAAAAAGATAACAGTTCTCAATCACAATACATTTATATGTATCTCCAGAAGAAAAACCCAAACCCCAACAGCTTGTAATAAAAT
>VWZF01001231.1:73359-88124 GCA_013396755.1 Sclerurus mexicanus
CTAGGCCAGTGATCAGCGGCACCACATGAATATGCAGTTTGCCTTTGTTATCCAGTCTCCACAGACAAAAGCGTTGTCTCCAAGCCTCTAGGAAGGAATTCCAACGAGTATTGAAGCTATAACAACCTTACAAATACATACTAGCTTCTTCTATACTAAACCATAAAAGCTTTTTCTTTTCTTGTTTATTGGAAAAATCCTCTATCCTGAGACAATACCATTTAAGGACCATGGTATTTAAAAGACAGAAATATCAAGACATCTAAGGTGTTGTAGTTCAGTAGATCAGATACCGAGTTGACGGAATTTAAACAGGAAATAGCTTTCCAATAAAAGTATTGTATTTAAAAAGAATTACAAAAAATGCCAGTGACCACAGCTTTTAAAACGTAGGTTACATTTCAGTCTCTTCATTCCCACACATTCTAATTTTTTTCAATACTACTCAATTTAAAGCTGAAAGCTTGAAAAATGTCCATTATATAAAAAGAAAATACAGAAGCTCGCCACAGAGATGTCTCTTAAGTTGGTCCACATTGTAGTCACAGTCTTAAAAGCTTATTTAGTACATAAATGTTTTTTTCCCAAATGCTATTATTATTTTATTACTAAGTTTTATACAGGGTCATATGAAACATTTCACTGATAACTGTAAATGTTCATTAAACATACCTTTTTTTCATTTCTTAAATTAGAAGTTTAATTTTTATTTGCTGGCATAACTCACCTTATAAAGTTTCATGCAATACTACCTATTGCTCAATACATCACTCAGACTCCAAAGCGTAATGCAGTCATACAATGCTTCTTCTGTATTTCATCTTCAAAAGTACTGTTAAGCTTCTGTTTCTCTCTCCTTGAAAAAAACCCACCCCATAAGTAAAATAATAACACTAAATGTCTTTACCATATTGTCATGGTTCAGGAACGGTGTTCCCCAATTTAGTGTTTCCACTGAAACCACTCTAAATCACACTATGTGTGATCACTCCTGCCTCCCCTTCCAGCAGGATGGAGAATTGGAGACACAAAAGTTAAAGATTATGGGTCAAGAAAAATTTACTGAAAACAGCAGTGAGATAAGAAAACAAACAGTAACAGGAACAACAGTAATAAAAGGGTATACAAGAAAGGCGAACAATTCACACAAGAGAGCTCTCAGCTTTTTTTTTTTCCACCTGGAAACTTGCAATATGCAAACCACCACCACACTACCCCCAACCAGAAGAGACTCTCTTTGCCCCACCCCTGGCATTGACAAGAGGTGGTACAAGATAACATCTGGGCCTTAGGCACACTGCCTTCTAGCTACTGTAAAAAATTTAACCCTGTCCCTGCCAGAACCACAACAGAGCTGTACAGCCTTCTGATTTATTCATGTTGTTTTCATTCTCTTCCCCTTTTAGTTAAGAAAATTCTTACAATGTAGTTCAAAATCATAGTATAAAGGCTGCATTTTGCCATCTTCAATTATATTGAATGCAATATTGATTGTACTGAGAATGTTTCATCTAGTACTTTGCACACCAAATTATTTTAAATATTCAAAGTTTGTTCTCTACCACTTTTTTCAGTTTTCACTTTTTTTAAAAAGAAGTGAAGCAGTGAGAGTAATTCTTCACATAAGGGATTTTTTTCTTCAAAATTCCTATATAACATAAGAAATAGTTCACTTCTATAAAGAAAATGCTGTGCAATAAGCATTATGCAATAAACATTTTGTGGATACTAACTTATTTCAAAAAAAATGAACATTTTGGAAATGTCACTGTGGTCCCTCTTTATAACAAAATGCTGCCACACTGACTTAAGTATCCAATTACACCAGTTGTTGGTACTTCCCAGGGTTATGGAGTCTTAAATTATACCATGTTTTTCACTGGTTGTGTTTCTTACATCCAGTGGTCACTGTTGAATACAGCAGGCTAAATGGGCAAGCAAATCCTCAAAAACAGTTCTCTTGCCTGGCATTTAATTCTCAGCTCCCACAAAACATGACTGCTTAGGCTTGTGTGTTAGCCAAAGTACAGATAGTATGACAACAGACTACAATTACTCTGGTATAAAAGATGGCAAATTTTGTAGATAGCTCATCATGAGACCTAAGGCCAGATATTTCTGTGCTGGACTTCCAAATATCAGAAGTTCATTCAGATAAAATCTGGGCACAACACTTATTAGGGAAGAAGAAAAAAGAAAACTTGAATAAATTACAATTTTAAAGAGCTATTATATAGTTTTTAGAATGGAAATAGAATAAACATCAGTAGTTTACAAACACACACTTCCTTAAACTTATACACTTATGTTTTTTTAAACTGAGTAAGTTATAGATCCAAAGAAATGAATTTTTGCACCACTGATGGGGATTTTTTACACTATTTTATAAAGGCATCTGTGTCATGTCAGATTATTTCAAATATTGTCATATTATTTCAAATAGATGACTAAAAGAAAAGAGAGGGTGAGTTCTTCACAAACCTGTGGATTTGTTATCTCTCAAAACATCCAGCTAGTATTTCTACCTTGCAATATCTGCTGTATGACTGAATCTCAAGGTTTTTCATAAGCAATCATATACTTTCGTACTCAATCAAAAATAACTGGAATAATTGTTCAACAAAGGAAGACAATGCTATTCCATATGTAACTTATCTTGGCTTCCAAGATCATAGAGCACTTTGCAGTCTATAGCTTTTTAATCTACAGGCCTATTTCAGCTTCAGAAAGAAGTGCAGTAAGGTACATTCTGAAACTGAATACTCTCAGGGACATGGAAAAAGATGGAAGAGTTTAGTTAAACAGAGGTATAAAACACAGTTCTTTACAAACTGTACTAATACTTACCTTACTTACTATACATTCATTAAGTTTGAAAAAGACCTCCAAGATTATAGAGTCTGACCTTTGACCAAACACCACCATGTCAACTAAACCAACAAGTGTCTTGTCTAGTCCTTTCTTGAACATTTCCAGGGATGGTGACTCCACCACTTGGCAGACCACTCCAATGTCTGACAACTCTTTCAGTAAAGAAAATCCTCCTGATGTTATGGGAGACAGTATCAAAGGCTTTACTGAAATCCCAGTAGACAACATCCGTGATCCTTTCCTCATTCACTAGGTAGATGACCTGGTCATACAAAGGAGATCAGGCTGGTCAAGTAGGACCTGCCTTTACTAAACCCCTGCTGGCTGGGTCTGATTCCCTGGTTGTTCTGTACGTGTCATGAGATCACACTCAATATAATCTGAATATAATCTGTTCCATAACTTTCCCTAATACTGAGACCAGGCTAACAGGACTCTGTTTTCCTGATTTCTCCTTCCAACACTTCTTCTAGATGTGTGTTAAATTGGCCAACCTCCAGTTGTCTGAGGCCTCCCTCATTAACCAGGATTAATGATAAATGACTGTGAGTGACTTGGCAAGCTCTTCCACCAGCTCCCTCAATACCCTTGGGTGAATCCCATCTGGCCCCACAGACTTGTGGGTGTCTAAGTGGCAGAGCATGTCACTAACTACCTCCTTCTAAAATGCAGGGGACTTATTCTGCTCCCCATCCCTGTCTACCACACATCAAGGGACTCACTGCTGTGAGGAAAACAGGTCTTTCTGTTAAAGACTGAGGCAAATAAGGCATTAAATACCTCAGCCTTTTCCTCAATCTTTCCTCAATCTATGTCCAATAAAGGACGGAGGTTTTCCTTGGACCTCATTAATGTATTTTCAAAAATACATTTTATTATCTTTCACAGTAGTTTCCAACTGAGTTCTATCTGAGCCTCTCTTTCTCTTTACATTACCTAATGACACCCTTGTTCCCTTCCTGAGTTGCCTGGCCATTCATCCAAATATCATAAACTGTCTTTTTTCTCTCCAAGTTCCAGTGAAATCTCCATGTTCAGCCAGGCCTATCTTCTTCCCTGACAGCTTGGTTTGAAGCACACAGGGATGGCCTGCTCCTGCACCTGGAAGATCTCTGTCTTGCCAGCCTTCCTGGACCCCTTTGTTATTAAAGACTGTTTCCCAAAGGACTCTCTGAACCACTGTCCTGAACAAGCCAAAGTCTNTACAGCAGGAGGCAATGCCTCACCTTGGCAGGCAGTGGCTCTGAGGACCCATGGGCTCTGTTGAGGCAAAAACAGAGGTAGGGAGAGGTGCTGGTTCTGGAAACTCATGTGGGAATGGCAGCCACAGGGGACAGGCTGAAACTTTTTTTGTGGGCAGTATAAACACCCTCTCACCATCCTTTGTCCAAAAGCGTTGGGAGAGGGGAGAGTGGTTAGCAACTACTCTGCAGATGGCATTGGGCCCTCAGGGAGTCTACAGCAAATCCAGGCAGTGGCGACTGTTCTCTCCAAAAAACGGCACAGGGCACACAGAGGCTGGGGCCAAGCAAGGGGAACCCCCTCCAAGTGCCTCCACCAGCCCAGTAAACAGCGGCTGGCACAAAAAGCAGCCAGAGAAGGAAAGTACAGCAAAAACCTGGAAACTTCTCTGCCCTCTCCACCTCCTCCAAAGCCTCTCCCCAGCCATCACATGCAAAGCTATTAGCCATCCCTTTGTTTAGCCTTTAGACAGCTAGCTGGCTCTGTGAGCAGGTAGTGAGGGCTGGGCTTCAACAAGCCATGTGTCCTGGCCCCCAACTCCCAAACCATGGTGCTGGCAAGGGACAGAAAAAAAAATTCCATGAAAGATTTTGAAACTGTAACAATCTGGCAGGTTGAAGTCTCCCACAAGAGTAAGGCCTGGTGGTTATGAAACGTCAGCCAGCCACTTAAAGAATATTTCATCTGCCTCTTCATCTTGGTTGGGTGGTCTGTAACAGACTCCCATCAGAATGCCTGCCTTATTAGCCTTCTCTGATTCTTTCCCACAGGCACTCAACATCATTGTCACTATCCTTGACCTGTGTGCAGTCAAAACACTCTCTAATATACTGAGCCACCTCACCACCTCTCCTTCTTCGCCTGTCCCTTCTGAAGAGCTTCTAACCAGGCACTGGTTAGAATGACTCCAGTCATGGCAGTCGTTGCATGTTTTCATGATGGCAACTATGTCACAGCTCTCCTGCTGCACAATGGCTTCCAGCTCCTCATTTGTTTACCCCTACTATGTGCATTGATATAGATGCACTTCAGCTGGGCTATCGATTTTACCCGCAACACTGCCTTGAGGCTCATCTCTAGTGAACATGGTCTTATCCCCTTCTACCTTCAAACCTAATTTAAAGGCCCCTCAACATGCTCTTGCCAACTCAGGGGCTGGAATCCCTTTCCCCCTTTTAGACAGGTCAACACCATCTGTCTTCAGCAAGCTGGTTGCTGCATAAACTGCTCCATGATCCAAAAAGGCAAAATTCCACCGAGGGCACCAGTCTTTAAGCCACATGTTGGTTCAGGTGGGTTCTCCTGTTCCTTTCAACATTCTTCCCTGCTACCAAAAGTATTGAGAAAAACACCACCTGTGCTCCTGTCTCTTCAACCAATCATCCCAGTGCCCTGGAGCCCTTTTTAATTGTCCTAGGACTTCTCAACCTCATCCCTGCTGACCCAGACAACTCAAAGTGGGTAATAACCAGACTGAATAAGTCCAGGGAGTCTTTTAGCACTATTTCTTACCCAAGACCCAGGAAGGCAGCAAACTTCCCTGTGGGATGGGTCCAGTCAGCATACAGGGCTCTCAGAAGGGAGTCACCTACAACTATCCTTCTTTCTTTCTCAGCAGCTGCAGTTGTAATGCATCTGGTTGACTGACTTGCTCTGGGCAAACCCCAGGGTAGACCTAGACTTTCACCTTCACTACCATTTGCCTGACCCTCAAGTTTCAGAGCCTCATACCTATTCCAGAAGTGCAACCTGGGAGGGCAAGTGAAGCTGGGAGGGGATTATCCTGCCACCCCAAGTAGAGACTTGTTTCCATTCCCCCACATCTTTTAGGTCCCCTTCTTCTGCCTGATGTAGAAAGCATCAGGTTTCCTCTGACTCTTGCTAATCTTTCACCTGCTGCATTTCTCTCAGGGATGGAAGGGTGTGACTCCACCAGTTTACTTCTCTCTCACACTCACTGATACTCAGCCTCTCCACTTCCTCTTAAAGCTCTGCCATTGGGCTGAACAGATCATTCACCTGGTCACATTACATGCAGGTCTTGTCTCTGCTGCCCTCTGGTACTAATATCAGGCTCAAACACTCCCTGCAGTCAGAGACATGGACAGCTGCATGCTTCTGAGAGAGCTCCATGTGGGTTACGATGCTCTTTCTAGTGACAGCTTTCAACTACGTGGAATCTGTTGCTGGGCCTGTTCTAGTTAGGTGGGCAAAAACCACCAGGGAAGCTTGCCTCAGGAGCTGGGAGGGTGACTGTAACCACTTACATCACTGCTTATGCAAACTGCCACATGAACTGTTGTGACTCCCCTTGACGGATGCACACATCCTCATTTGAAGTAACTGTATTTTGTAATACCACATATTCATTGTCCTCTTTCTAACAAATTCTACTGTTGATCTTGACTCAATTTTTAGACATTTATTTCTCAGATGTAACTTAAATCACCTCTAGTTTCCAGGCTGCTACTTCAGATCCCTTCTTAATATACAAGTAAGTCACAATGCTTTATATGCATTATATGCATTATATGCATGCTTTATATGCATTATAATGGATACCAGAATAGGTACTAGAAAACAACTCTAATTCTCTCTAGTTTAACTTGTTAAAAATATATAACTAGTAAATCTGGATGTTATTCATGCTACTGACAATGAACATAATTTAGTAATAGAATCCCTTTCTTCAGATATCAATTTTAAGAGCTTCTCAGTATTTAAAAATCTCAATTCAAAACTACTAAAAGATTTCAGGATTTTCTCAAAAGCCTTGTAACAGACATAGGAGTCCCTGCTAGATAAATAAGAAGATCTTTTATGGTATCAAAATAATTATGATCAGACAGTAACAGTTAATAGGGAAAAATACAAAATGCTGTTGTTTTTCATGTACTTTTTATTCAACTTAATTTCACTTATGTGATTTCTGAAATGTGGAAATTTATTCCACCTTGATATCTGACCAAGGTGTTTTAAAACTATTGAAAATGCTTATTTAGCATAAGGTACTTGTTTTACAAATTTCCTTCTGTTTATTTTATAATTCCAACAAGTCATTAACAGCCAGTATCAGAAACAGGCAAGAGATTAATATTTTACTAAAATATAGCATTAGTTTCAAAGCCCAGTGGTACTAGAAACAAAAGTCACTACATACTACCAAAACAAAACATCTCTTTACATAAAACACTGACAGAAACATAAAGGGGAGATCATCCCTTAGAAACAAGTGTTTAATCACTGTGTGGACTAGATTCTGGTGACTGTGGCCTCTGTAGAGGCCCACCAAAAGTCTTTGGTATACCTCATCTCCATTTCTCAGGAGATGTCTTTAGGAAAAGATTCCAAGTACTTTCCCTTACATTTATATGAATGAATCTTTGCAGGGAGGAAGAAGGGGTAGAGAACTGCTAATTACAAATACTGGTGCTATATTAACTTCTTTAAAAAAAATTATAAAGACACACCTTCACCACAACTGAAAGCTCTGCTCTAAAAATGAATTATACAAGGAAAGGGATGTGAGGTGAATTACACATCTCAGTAGGAAATGGAATGTTAAATTATATCTTCACAGACTAACATAAACATGCATTATACTTGCAGTTTAAATACTGTATTGTATGAATTGTGAAATGCATTTCTGTTGTTTATATTAAGAATAAAATTCAGTACAACCATGAACAAGCAATAAGGAATCTGACATTAACTCTGAAAGTTTACAAAATAATTCATATTCACTGTCACCAGGAGTGTCTCCTCTGATCTACTGTGTTCTGAATCTCTAAACAATTATCTTACTTTTTATACTTGAAAACACTGCAAATACTGAAATGGTAGGTTTTGAGTTTAGTATTTCCCTCTCCTCGCTCTTTAGACTCATTCCACAGAAAACAGACAGTAGAAAATATAGCTTGAGTCAACTAACTCCCCCCTTTGATGAATACTAGACACCAGAAAACAAGAGATGGATTCCAGCAGAATAGGGATATTTTCAAAATTATAGGCATTTGGCTGAGCAACATGGTAAAATCTGCATATTCGGGAAAGGCAGCTCTCCCACAACCCTAACTATTCAAGTTCACACCAACCATAAACTAAATTTTCAATGCTCTTCTATTTAAGAATACTATAATACGTTATAATTTTTTATTTCTACATTTGCAAGTACTTGTGCGCATAAAGCATCTAAAGAATACCACCACTGAATCATAGAATCATAAAATATCCTGAGTTAGAAGGGACCTATCAGGATCATCAAGTCCAACTCTGGTCCTGTACAGGATACTCCAAGAATCACACCATGTGCCTGAGAGCATTGTCAAAATACTTCTGGAACTCTGACAGGTTTGCCACTGCAATCACTTCCCTGTAGTCTGTTCCAATGCTAAACCACCCTCTAGGTGAAAAGCTTTTTCCTGGTATCTAAACTAAACCTCCCGACTCTCTAATTCGTTGAGGTCTTTCTGCAAGGCCTCTCTGACCTCAACGGAGTTGACAGCTCCTCCCAATTTAGTATTCCCTAGTATTCCTTCAAGTTCTGTGTCGAAGTCTTTAATTATAATGTTGAAGAGCACAGGGCCTAAGATAAGCCCTGTGGAACTCAACTAGCAACCATTTTCCAGCCTGATGTCACTGTAACTCCTTGTGCCTGACCTGTGAGCCAGTTGCTCAATCATCATTTAACACAATGGTGATCAAGCTGTATGCTGGACATTTTGTACAGAAGGATACTGTGAGGGACATTATCAAAAGCTCTGCTGAAATCCAAAAAGATTACATCGACTGACTTTCCTAGATCAAATAGGTGTGTTAATCTATGGTGACATGGATACAGAAGTAAATGTGAAGATATGCAGATGATACATACCTCCCTCTGAGATTGTCCCTTACATTTTCAATACCCTTATTTTAGGCTGGTTGTCTGTGTTTCACATTTCCCCATGCAGCCCACATCAGGGTCTGGCACCCTCCTCTCACATCTCAAGTTCTGTGAATAGCTACCAGAGTCCCTCCTTTACCAGTGTCCCCAGTGTGTTTTCAATACCACCATCTCTTCTCATGACAGCAACCTCTTTTCTGGCAGTCATTCTGCTCCCCTTATCCTTTTTTTCTCTGCTAGATGAATCACTCCAGATGCTAATATGCTTCTCTCTAATGTGAATATAGGGGAAGATGAGATGCTAGCATGGCTTAACTGTTCAAATGTTGCATGATGGTTTTTTTGAAAGATATGAAGCTATGGCTACGCTAAATAACAGCAAAGGGTTTCATGTATATGACCTGTTTTCTTTGAGTTCCCTTAATTCCTATAAAATCTACACTACACTAAAAATGTACTCTACACTAAAAACTGCCCCAAAATATAATTTTTCACCAAGTTTCCATATTGACAAACAGAAAAGGAAACCACACATAAATTACAGCACCCTTCAAACTTCACTGATCAGATGTCTTACTTCTGCACTAACTTGCCTATTCAAAAATGGAAAGTTTATCTATGCAACGAAGAGATTAAACAAAGAATTAAGATTAAATAAGTTGTATATTCATCAGACACACCAAAAGATGGATAGAGCCAGCAGCTAATGTATCTTCAGCAATTAAAAATTCAGCTATATGAATATTGCAATAATTTGAGTGCTTAAATTATTTATCTCAAAGTGGCAGAAAAGACCACTATTTAAAAATAGCATGCAAGATGCAAGTCATGAAAAATTGATGTGAAACAGCAGTCTAAGACTTGAGCTCACTTTAAGCAAAACTATTAATGCTAAAAAATTCCTACAAAATTCAAGTCGATGCAAAAAGAAATTTTATGACCTGCTCCATCAATTCTTAATCCTCAATTTTATTCTCTTTAAAGTATACTAGCAAGTTGTATGGGGAAAAAAAAGAGAGATAAATCAAATCACAAAGGAGAAAATTAAATTTTCTGAACCACTCCCTTTTCCCTTCTGTTTGCCCCTCTAATATTTCATTTTCTGCGATACTTCTCCTCCCAAATTTCCCAATGAATATAAATGCCAGATGGCTTTCTGTTAAGTCAGAAAAATCATCTCAAACTATACTTTACATATCCCCACAGTGAACCTAACATTTAGAACCTATCATATCAACCTAGCCAGCACAATCCAACCTGCAAATAATAGAGAGTGTCACTGTCAATTTTGCTTTCTTACACTTCCTTCCCTTCACTTCCTCTGATTTTAATAATCCCTGTCAAACTACAAACAGTCCAAATTATTTTCTTGACATAGAAGCTTTCAAGGAAGAGACAGAATCTCAATTTTCATTTAGTGACTACAAAATCAAGCTGTCCGACTGGACAAATATTATTTCCACTCTTGACAATCTCTACAGTAAAGCATGCATTTGAATTTTCACTGAAGCTGCCAAGGGTTTGAGATAAGCTTCTTGTTTAGTGTAGACTGACTCACGGGATTAGCACACCAACAACTGTAGTTGTGTTTAAAAAAGCCAGCAGTTTCAAGTAAAAAAAAAAAAACAACTTGCTTGCAGAAGATGACAATTGCATGTCATCAGCCAATTGAATTAAGAAAAGTATTATACAAATAATTTCAATTTATTAGATCTCATAGGATGTTTCAAGATCATTTTACATTTCTAAGATTGACCAAATGATTGTTGCTAACAATGTAATACAGATCAGAATTTCAAGGAGGACAGCTTTATATTCAACATCAGCAACTGTCTAAGGTTAGCATGAGACAACAGGAAATATGTTCAAGGCAAGTTAAGTTTTGCAGGAGGATGTGATCTGTAATAATTTTTCTCTCTGTTGGGTTGTCTTCAAAGGAAGTTCAAGAACATAATGCTTTGCTTCACATACATCAGTTTAAAAGTAATTGATTTCTCTGATGAGGCACAGTGTTGTGTAATTAGCATTCTATTTGAAGTTTATGTGATTAATCAGACCATAACACATTTTAATATAAAATACTTTCTTCACACAAACACATCAGTTTTTAATCATCTGAAAGTCTATTGCTTCTTAGTATTTTAAGTTAAAATTACAATCAGGTTGTGAAGTGTTACTAGCTATGAAAAAAGAAAACAGAATGACCAAGATGCTTCCCATCGAAAGCCTCATGAGCATTTGTTTAAATACCTCATATGACTGCCTCATGCATGGGCCTAATTTAAGGCTAAACAAAGCCACTTTCAAAGATTCTTTGGTAAGTAATCAGCATACACCAAAACAACCTTTGACAAATCTATAAAATCACAACAAAATGCAGAGGTATATGCATAGATGATGTACAGTTTCACAGCAAGAGAATTATGCTTTCTACTAATACAGCAGCCTTTTAGTGCTCTTTTAACAGTTTGGGCTGACAACTGGCTCTTCAGGATCACTCACTCATCCTCATGGCCAGACATCCTCCTAACTGCCTTTTAATTCTGTTTTCCTTCCTAGTTTAGAGTTTTAAGAGCTCACTGTATTCTTCTCCTTTAGTACAGCTAGTCAAAGAACAACCTTGACACTCAGCAGTATATTGATTCTACCACAGGTCTGCATCAGATTAGATCTGTATGTTGTTTTAGTCTAAAAACAAAAAAAAAAAGTACCTGATCAAAAGATTCCTTAAAAGAGAAAAAAAATATAAGTAACACACATATAAATGGTATTCTCAGTTTTAATTAAAAGAACATTTAAGCCTCTTTAAGTGAAGTAATTAGTCTTGATTATGTCTTGACTTCTAGTTAACTACCGGTTTGTATTCAGAGCAGAACTCGTAACTGCTACCAGCTGGCTTTATGCATTTAAAAAGCACAGGTTATATAACATTTAGGGCTTAACCACTACCAAACAGAACAGAAGTAGAAGACAGAAAAGACATCTGTAGAACAGCATATTGAAGTACAAATACACTGATTGATATAAAAGTAGGTTTACACTATATCTAGTTAATAATAATCAAAATAACTGTGCAAAACTAAACCTTGTGCCTAACTGGTTTGGAGTTCTTTAACTGTCAGGGAAGATAAAAAACATAAATCTTAAGACATGACCTTCTTATTAATTCACAATTAAATCTAAACAACTTTTTTATCTAGTTTCTTATAGATAGCCTTATAGGCCCAGAGTCCCTCTCTGTATTTCTACTCAGTCTTGTCTTACTCAATAACTTACATTACAAGATTTTATATCTTTATTTCTTGACAGGAAGTGAAAGACATCTTAATTATGATGCTACAAAAGTAAAAAAAAAAAAGCATAACCAAGTAACAATTTTAAAGAATACTTATCTACAATACCTTTACACTGCTGTTGAAGAAGAAAGAAAAGACAATAAAGGAATAGTTTCTGTGAAAGGAACTCTTCATCTCAAAGACATCTTAAACTATATTTTCACGCTTCAGCCTGATGCTCCTTATCATAAGGCAACTAAGAGTCCTCCAGCTGTCATCTCACAAAAGAAACATCCTGTATTCATGGCTAAGTTCATTTACCGCTACATTATTAGTCTATACATGCCATGGAAATGCCATGTGGGTATGATTCAATACTCAGAAAGCTTTAATACATTCAGCCATCTCTTCTGGGAGGATGCTGTGTCAAGAATACCATTTCAAAACATGATAAAGGCAAGAGCGTAAAAAGGTGAGAGAATGAATCATTACTAAGTGCATTCACACAAGGGAAAAGAAATAAATCTTTGAAACAAGATCAGGTCATAAATTACTGTGCAAAAAGGAAAGACAATCAGCTAATTTGTGATGCAGAAAGGGGTTCCTCCTGCATACCTTAAACAGCTGCTGTAAAATTTATATTAAATTTTCTAGTGCAAGAAGCACTTAGCGTTTGGTTTCATGATTAAGAGAGCAAGTGTTCATAAATATCTCATAAGTGAACACCGTGCATTGTAATATTTCTTACATTCTTACAATTACAAGACTTAAATGAGTTATGCAACAAAGTGGAACTACAGTGTAAACAATGTGCAATACTTGCCTATTATTTCAGATCAATTTTTGGTTGTTTTGAAGGAAGACTAGGTTTCAATTTTCTAGAAAAAGAGGGGGACATCACAAACTAAGGCAGTACAATTTTTTTCCTAGGGTCACACTAACATATTGGCAAATTTATTTTTTCTAATATTAATTTCAAAGAATTGTACAACTTCTCTTAAAAATAAAAAATTAATAAGCCATATAAGATTCAAGTTTGAAGTGTATATTACAATCCAATTTTTAAATTTTAATCTATATATTTTTTAAGTGCCTAAAACTGAGTATAGTAATAACTCTAGCAGAATATCCTTCAGAAGCACGAGTTGTGAACAAATTAATTTTATATATGAGCTCTACAGTGAACCTTAGAGTTTCAACTCTATTCTGTTAATCTGTAAGATATGTTTGTTGTGGCCCAGCCAACAAGATTCCAAAAGCAAGATTCCCTTCACTGGTACATCACCATGAAACAATTTGGATGATGTTACAAGCACAAATTATCCAATGAGAAAAAGCAGTTAATGGCACATATTCTGAATACGGAAGAAAGTATTCAAGGATAAAAAAGGGGGCAAGTATTTATTGAATTGATATATTTTTCCTAGATAAGCTGGCAACATCGCAACACCCTTACCTCTGGAGCTAAACATTACTTAGAAACTTAAAGTTTGTTCCAAATAAATTAATCAAAAGTCAACAGCTTTGCAAGTATGCATCATGCAATGGCATTGAACAAATACTTTGTTTTTTAGTACCAAGGCAGGCTAAAATGATTTTTCCACTTTCTTTCTCTATCACAGTGATAAGCTTATTACTGGAAGGGAGCAAACAGCTGTTCTTCTTCACTACTCTCTATATCTGCATTACCTGACACAACTTACAAGCTCCCAGTTAAATGGCATCCAAAGAGTTAAAAACATTATAGAGACTAGTACTTTTTATTTCAAACAATCCACTTTTTTACCTGTACTAGCGGATGATAGCTCCCTAAACCAATTCTTCTTGGAATGATCACCAATTTTTATTCAAGTTGGGGTTTTGTGCTCTTATGAACTAATGGCAACACAATAAAAAGAATTATGAGAAATTGACTGACTGTACTGAGAAGACATTCAGTCTACTTGAAAGAGAGGCCATGTTTTCTGACCCTTTTCCCACAAGATCCTACCTGCTGTAGCAGCTGCTTAGGCTGTGCAAGACCATTTATCCCTATTTGCCAGGCAGCTGTATAAGAACTGATAGTGGCATGAGGCAGGTGACTGAAGTGAATGACTGGTGCAGGCTGACCACTTGGCAGCAGTGGCAGTTTATGCTAGATTAAATTGACAAAACAATGATGAAAATAATAGACTGCCATCATTAGATTTACAGACCTTGAGAAATCATCTCTATGGAGAAACTGAAAGGATTGTGTTTCCACAAGCATGCTAAAATATCTGAACAGAAAGTTCCATTATGTTTATCTGCAACAAAATAGGAAATCATATGTACAAAATAACAGTACCTGTTCACCTGTGTTTGTTTCACACTATTTCAAGTAATTAAAAATCTTTTAACAAGGCTTTCTATATGTATACTCTTGGTTTATTCAGCACTGTTCAGTAAAAACAAAGTGATTATTTACGTGGAAAAGAATTGGGAAGTCTTAGTACTTTCTGGGGGTTTAGCTA
>VWZF01001231.1:103389-120174 GCA_013396755.1 Sclerurus mexicanus
AAAACAACCAAAAAAAAACAAAAAAAAAAAAAAAGCAAAAAAACCCTGTAAATTTTAAGTTACTAGTTTATTTCAGGTTTATAGTCAAGAACTGAAAATATTTCATTATAGTGGTTTATGTATAATAAGTACACAAATTGCAGAAAAAAGGTCTTCAAAAATCCTACTACATATTTGACTATTTGAAAATAGGCTTTGGTTTTAGTTTTTTAAAAGAGAGAGGGTCCATTACGGAAACACAGCTCTTGTTTCAGCCACGGGGGTTGTGACTGAGTTAAAGTCCGTTAGGAAAAATAAATACGGAGAGGCTTACATTGATAGTTCTTATGATACAACTTCCTACAGCATCAGCAATTTGTTTCCAAACCACCAGCTGTTTATCTGGCACATGATGTAGACCCTTAAACGACTATATAAACATACATAGGCACACAAAGGTTTACAATACAACAGATAGATAGACTTGGCACATAGAAGTTGGACAAACCATTAGCTTTGAATCAAAGTATTTTTTTTTTGCTCTGCACAGAATGAAATGCAAAATATTGAAGATATGCAAATGAACCATTTCCTGGCTGCACAAGAAAGAGACCGAGTCATGTCTAAAATGCAACTTGTTAAAATGAAAAGTGCTGTTATAAAACATATGTATTTTGCTGCGGTAAGTAACCGTTAATGCTTTCTTAGCATAAAATGTAAAATGTATCCTATTGACTGTATCTTTCATTATAGTACTGAACTAATAAAGTAGATACTTTAAAGCCTCTTGAAATAGCAATACTGCCTTTCAACCTGCAATGCTTAATAATCCCATATTTACTATATCTCCCATTAGTTAAAATATGATTTAGTAATAGTCCTTGGTTGACCTGGCTGTGTAGAAGACACAGTGAACTACTTGAAATCTTGGCAATATATGAGATAAATAGTAACAAACTTTGTTCAACAAAATTGAATTACAGTCTTTCTGTGAATTGCCTGTTATCTAGCTGACTTACAGTAACATATTTTTCAAACTAGTATCATTAGAGCTAGTATTTTGTTGATTCATATGAATGTTTATCACAAGTCAAAAATTGAGCTAATGCACTCCTTTGTCCTATATTGTCACATAGATAAAAGTGCTATGTTAGTAAGTAAAACCACTATTTCATATCTAGAAAAAAAACTAATTACCTTGAGTTAGAATGTATTATCTTGGTAAGTCACAATGATGCAAATGATGTTAAGTACTTTTGTAGAAGCTTGTTTAACATGAAGCACTCTAAGTTCTTAGCAGCACAAGAATTAGAATTTTTAAGTCCTCAAGGTACACAATGTTTAAACACAAGATCAGCAAATAGAAGACTAATGTTGTTTAAATCTCTGCACCTTCAAATGCTACATCTTTTATCGGTGGTGTTTTGTCAAGGCTATACCCCCAGATGTTTAAAAAAAATTTGATGTTGACTTTTCATGTATATTACACTCAGCAACTGCATTTGTTCAAATTATTATGTAATAATGTGCAGATGGAGTAATCATAATCCTAAAGACAGTTTCTCCTAAAGACTCTTAGTAACATCACTTATTAAAGTTGTGACACTAGGTGATAATATAGCAATAATAGTAATATATTTTTGTACTTGCTGCTATATCTTTACATTATAGGTAACCTGCAGGAGGAATCCAAAGTCTACATTTTTCTATAGAAAAACTGAAAACACTTTGTTTCTAGATTAGACATTAAACACTATGTCCTGTCATAGCAACTCCATGACAACAAACAGACAATAACAGGAAAAAATGGGAAGAAAAAATTGCCCAGGTTTTATTCCTTTTAGGTCACTAATCCTCTATTTCATAATCTTACCATCCAAATATTAGAAGACAAATATAAATATATTGAATGTTGTGCTTAAACTACATTTAACAAAAGTTGTCATCTGGGAAGTTTTATGCAGTATTTATTGAATATGTTGACTGGTATTCAGTGTGTAGGTTGACTTTATCCTCTTTTACAGACTGTGAAGCACAGGTTTGCTCAAACAGACCAGCTGAACAAATGTGATCCACAGGTAAGAATTCCAACAAAGAGGGCATGTTGCATATATGGAATTTTAGTATGAAATTAGGCAAACATACTTTCCTTGTAAAATTAGCTATCAAAGAAACAATTTTAAATGTTTATGCTATGCAGAACTCTAATAAAATCATTGAAGCATTAAAGAGCATCACTGGATGTTGATTGTTCTTGTTATACTTTCAGTACTGTCCTTGTTATTACAAAGAGACTGTTTAATCCTGCTAGTTAAGAGAACTTTACCTATTAATGTAGAAAAAAAGAAACAAAGATGGCCTAGTGTGATTTAAATTTTAAATTATCCAAGCATGCATGGTATTTATGCAGTAGCAATAAAACGAAAGTGTACACAGCTTTTATCAGTGCTCGCCTGTTTTTGCTAGGGACAGATTTTAGCTAAAGGTTGTCTTACTGTAGAAAGAAGCAGTAGTTGTTCATTCAGCGCATGCTTGAAACATCATGATGTGGGTTTTTAGAGTCAATTGAAGCATAGATTGCAAGTAGAATACTTTGGTTTTCAGTCCTCTTTCATAATTACTTTGACTTATTTTTGTACTATTTAATTTCTCCTTTTTATTTCCATTAAGCCAAATATATGCCATAAATCAGGTACAGGTCAGCAATAGGTTTTGTTAAGTCTTTGTTTTATATATCTGAGGTAAATAAGTACTTTTAAAATTTCTCTTTTCTATCTCTAATACTAAGAATAAAGTTTTAAACAATGTTGAAACATCGTGTTTTAGTACTCAAAAACATTTTATATAGTAACTATGAGCTACTAGTAGTGTACTTTATATGGTAACTTCTGTTACTTAAAAGGGGAAACAATATCTATTAGCTCACTGTATTTCTTGGTAGCTAAAGATTCAGTATCTTTATGAGCCATACTACATAAATAGTTACTTGAAATGTTTTTATCTGATATCTTTCTATTGACATAATAAGGAAGGGAGGAGGAAAATACTTTTAAAGCATGAACACTAAAATGCCTTTGTCAGGGCTCAACACCACCACTGATCAGCAAAATGCTGTTTACATTTCTGCTTCTGAACAGATTTGCATTGAAATTTAATCTTAGGGTTTAGTTTGTTGAGTAATATGTTTAAAAATTTACCTTTCTTGTAAGCCAAAATTGTTTTTCTGTATTCTTAAGAATAATTTCATTTTTAGTTTGGAGATGTTAAGCCTAATTGTAGTACTTTTCTTATGCATGATCTCTCACTGTCTTTTATTGCTTTGTGGAATGTTCATTGCTACCTTTTGCATCTGATACTGTACTTTTATAGGCAGTATAAAAAGCCATATTTATGGCTTTTATAAATAGCTCCAATAAACATTTCCAATAATTGTAATGAAGTAAAATGAAACCTACAAACTAAATTAACACATTAGAACTACCTGATATATTCCATCATCTCAGTTTGCATCTGCTAGGAAAGCTAAACTCAGCTAGCTAACTATTCTGTTATCTACCATTATCCCAAAAATATTTATATCTCTTTTGTCAGCTTTTCTCCCACATTATGCAATATGAAACAGAACTTTGCTCTGTGTGAACCTGAATTTTTCATTTATTTCTTCTTAAAGTGTTAATGATTGTACCAGCAATGCTCCACAAGATACTGCTGATTCCTCATCAGTCAGAATGTAAACCAATAGAGTTTTGTACAGCTGATTGAGTATTAAACCTCTTTACTAATAGCTGTCTCCTGATACTGAAAAAAAATTGTCACCTCAGTTTTGTATCATCCTTTACCTCTTACACACATGCTGAAAGCCAGTTGTACCATTCCTCTTTGTCTTGAATGCAATGCTAAAGGCCTCACTCTCTTTCCAAAACATCTTTGTTTTAGTGTGCTTTCAGAATAATGCATCAATATTGGTGTTTTTTCTAGTACCAGAATTTTCAAGAGATGAAAGTTTCAGTCACAATATAAAAAGCTGGATGCTGGTGCAATTGACCAGATGTGGGCCAGTGGTAACATGCTTGTACTTCCACAGTATACAGAGTCATCTTGAATCCAGGCAGCAGAGAAGTTGTGTTTTGACTGTCATTAAACAGTTTATGATTGTTCTTTAGATGTGCTGTTTGCATATAATTAACATGACAAAAGCATCAGTGCAACCATTATTTCCAAAGAAAATTTTAGTGGAGGTTATAATGGTGTATATATGAATGAAAAAAATTGAAGTAAATGTGAGTTGCAAGCATCAGATATACAAAAACTTGATTAAAAGAAAACTGTATAAGTAAACATCTTTATTGTTCATATAACAACACGTGCATTAGGAATTAGAATGAAACTGAAATCAGAAAAGAGAAACTAAGTATCTAATGCTAAGGAGTTCATTCCCTGAGACTTTAGCTGTGATATAGCCATATTATAATTTCATCTGAATTTTTTTCTTGTTTGACGAGAGCTCCAAATGTTTTTAGCTTATTAGTGGAACATTTTTGGATGCCATCTTATAGTAGTATAGTAGACTTCAAATCCACAACTGGACTCAAAGTCCACATTCATGTAAAATTTTAAACTAATTTTAAAACATTTAGCAGGTTGTTTAGATTAGATTAGATAATGGGAAAATTTCTTCCCCAAAAGGGTTGTCAAACACTGGAACCGGCTGACCAGGGCAGTAATGGAGTCACCATCCCTGGGAGGATTTAGAGGTTGTGTAGTTGTGGCAATTAGGGACATGATTTGTTGGTGGACTTGGTAGTGCTGGGTAGTTGGTTGGACTCAATGTATTAGAGTTCTTTCCCAGCCTAAACTGTGGTTCTGGGGTTCCATGTCTTGAGTAACTTTACCTAATGTGCTTTAAAAGACAGGTTTTTTGGCAGAGATCATAAAGTCTACAATTTGTCAGCTACTAAAGCAACAATAAATTTATGTAACTATTTAACTCCCAGCAGTCCAGTCAGTCATCTTATTACTTCTCTCAGTTGTGACTCCTTATCCCAGTTTCTTTGAATTTACCAGAGCGTCATACTGTGGTCAAATGAAAAAGCCAGATTTCAAAAGAGGGGACGCTGTGCTTCAGTTAGCAGTATCTCTGCAACTGGTTTCTTTGTCAGCTTTGTCTTGAACCTGGACTAGAGTAAACATATAAATATCAATGTAACTAAGGTCTTAATGAGTTCATTAGTATCATTAATTGTGATTTTTGGAAAGCTAAGACTACAGACAGTAACAGGGAAATTGCAGAGCAGATACGGCATCTCATGAAAGCACACAGTTAGATCTGTGTGAATTCTTTGAAAGCCTGCAAAATTTTGCTGCCATGAGTGGTAGAGAACAAGCAGGAAGCCCAGTGCCATTAAGATCTTTAGAAATCCACTGTGATCACTGCCTGTGCAATCTATAATGTTAGACACTTCTCTGACATTCTGTATGGGAGTAGGAGAAGTAGGGAGATGAAACAGTTACATTGGTTTTGGTTTTATAATGTGTACCCTTAAGTTATGTATTTCACGGTTTTATACTTTTCTCTGGCCTTCTTAGCTGTTCCATGGTACTCATTATCTTTCTGCTTCAGCCATATGTTGCGGGATGTACTCTGCACTTTTGGAAATACTAAAACTCTTTTGCATAGCTTTCCAGAATAAATTATAGAGAAACTACCGAATATGTGAACTGTAATTTGTTTTTTAAAGGGTAGATGTAGTCCAGTCTAAGAAGAGAAGCACATTCTGAAACCCTCTTCCTGAAGCCTAGTTCAGGAAGAGGGAGGCCCTTTCTAAAACAAAATCATCTAGATTGGACCAGACAATACGTAATTTTTCTAGTTTAGTTTGTAATCATTCCTGTTACATTGTTGTGGTTTAGGAATTTAATTCTCCAACTTAGTACTCTCACTAAAATAAAGGGCCACTTCCCCTCCTCCCTCACCTGTTGAAGGCACAAATGGCAAAGATCATGGGTTGAGATACAAACAATTGACTGAAAACGGCAGTGAGATAAGAAAACAACAGTAACAGCAACAATATTAATTACAAAAGGTATAAGAAAAAAGGATTCAATATGGAAAGCCTGCGACAATAAACTAGTGGATGGCCGTCCCTGTTACATTTTCTCAGAACACTCTTCTCAGAAGCAAGAGTCCCTTTTCCCTGTCCCCAGCAGTGATGTGAGAATAACTTCCAGAATAACCTCTTTGTCTTAGCCCTGCCCCCTCGTGGCTACTGCAAAAATGAACCCTGTCCTGGTCAGAACCAGGACATATATTTTACTTAGAATTTCCCTGTTGGTTTTGTTAGTTAGTTAATAGCTGGTTTTATTTAAGGTGTTATTTTCATTTTATTACAAAGATATCTCATTTCTAGGTTAAAGGTACTGACTTGTCTACAGGCAGTTGGTATATACTTCAAGGATTAGCGGAAGAGCATTTATTTCCAAATGTAATCACAGAACTTGCTGCAGGTCAGAAGTATCATACACCTCCCGTGCAACTTCTTCATTCTCTTCTAGAATATGTCCTATTGGTAAGAGCTGAAGACTGAAGTATTTTAAAAACTAAAGCAATAAGTGGAAGTATTACAATCTTTGCTTCTGACATTGTATTTACTGGTTTTTCGTTACGTGTTCACTCTTCTCTTTGTGTTCATTGATGTGCTTCTGTTACAAAAAAAAATAGATTTAATACTTAAAGATTTTTTTTTGATTTGTATTTATTTTCAAGCCATATGAATGTAGTTCTCTAAATATTGTGGAAGACTTAGCCACAAGTATTTTTTTATTACATTTAGAAACAGCACTATGCTAGTAGGCCACAGGTAGAGACATCAGTTGAGAAGATGTGTTCTAAATAGTGCATTCAGCTGGAATATCACACTAGAGCAAGTTATTCTTCCTTCCTTTTGTTATGAACTATGATTTCTGCTTGTAGTTATGCATTAAATTACATGTTAACTTCAGTTTCTTGGGATTGTAAAGAATAAAGAAAATAAATAAACTCCTAGGGATTATGGATATTTGTCAATTATGAAGCCATTATTATTTTCTCATTTTATTACAGGGAAATGCCAGTGCAACATTTTTTGCCAAACTTTGTCACGTTTTGTACCTTATTCTCCGGCATGATCCTCCCTGGAAGTCCCTGTCTATGTTAAAGTATTATTTGGATCTTCTTCAGTGTCCTATCTGTAAGAAAGGTACATGGTCCTTGATAGAGATGCTTGTAAGGTAAGAAAGTTTAGTGAGGTGCTGGATACAGTAGTTGTTACGTTACTCCAAACTCAGGGACAGGGAAGGAAGATGGTCTTTGATTGCATCAAAGTCGCATTTTCAACAGAACAAGTTACTTGTGTGTGAAAGTCTAGAATTTTAACAGATTTGGACATGTCACTTCATACTTCACAGGCAGATGGAGGTTTTTCGGAACAAATAAGATGTACAATTTCTTAGCCTTCTTCCTTTTAAAACATCTTTTATTTTACTTTTTATGGTCTCCACAGATTATAATAATCTATGTATTGTTGCTATCATGGTATGTGTGTGTATAGATACACACACATGTATATATGTCTGCAGTTACAAAGAAAATTCAGGTTTTATCTTACCAAACATGAAGCTTCAAGTTGTACCTTTATTTTAATTGTAACCTCTACCATCTTATTGCGAAGTCTGATTATATCTTTATAGATCTACAGTACATAGGAATTGTTTGTGTAGTTAGTCTCTGCTTTATCTTAAAAGCTCATTTTTTGTAATTTGCATCAATAGAATTTAATTATTCTGTTTATTTTGGAAGAAAAACTATTTCTCTTTTTATTACTGCCATAAAATCTTAAGTAACATTTAAATATGTTGATACAACTGTGATTACAGATACATGAATGTGTATGATTGTAAGCATGTCTTGAAGGGCATTGAATTAGTGTAACTGAACATCTAATAACTTTTATTAGGAACATGTCACATGGAATGGAAGAGAATTTGTCTTTTAGTTGAAGTATTTTGTCTTTTCTGCAGAGTATAAATTCCCAGCAGTTGTATACCTGCTGGTTCTAGTACTCAAAATTCTAGCCAAAACACGTGTTTGCATGTTACTTCAGAATTATTTCCATAATTTTTGACAGTCTGTAGTCCTGTCAAATGGCATGTATGGACTGTTATCTGAACTAAAATTTGTAGAATGTTACAATGTCTATAAAATATTACAAGATTGTCTTGTATTAAAGGATTTTCAAGAAGTTCTGTTAAATACAGTAATTGTACAATAACTCAAGTAGAGACAGAAAAATGAAACAGTGAAATTATTTAGTTTACACTGTAATACAAAATCTTCATCTGGAACACAGAACCTCAGTCACAAACATTGATTTTTTTTTTTTCTCTTCTGAAAATAGCTTTGAAACCGGAAAATTAGGCTTTAAAATGTTGAATGTTGCAGGGGAGCAAGTAATTTCTTTGTCTAAACAGTCAAAATTCAAAGCTGACTTTTTTGCAGAAAGATCAAACTGATTTCTGTCATACAAATTCATTTTTTGGGGTTTATTTTTCAGGTCTTGCCTTTATTGCAAAACCATTTGTCATGCGGAACCAGTTTCAAGGAGAGAAGATGAACAAAAGATAGTTCACAAAATATTATTGAAGTTTTTCTTTGATTTAGTAAAAGCTGAAGTAGAATTTCTGAAAAAAAGGTGGGGTTTCTAGGGTAATACTTTTTTTTTCTTTTTTTTTTCCCTCCCCACAATTTCCCGTACATTTCTTTATCTGCAGTAGCTTGTATCCCAGTGTCTGTATATCACTATTAAGATACTGTTCTACAGAGATAGCAGTTAAACATTTTCTTTTATATTTCTCAATTCTTAGTTTATTTATTGTAATTTGTAAGACTTTTTCTAATCATGTTTTAAGGCCTCTTACTTTTTTCAGTCTGTTACTTCACCATATTACAAGTTTCAGTAAGCACTTAGTTTTGGTCATAAACTTGTATGTTTAGCTTTGCAGTGCTTCAGTATTCATCCTTTAAGGTAGACAAGCACCATTTTGAAGATACTGAATTTTATGTTGTTTGGGGTTTTTTTAGATTCAATTAACTTATCTCCCTATTATCTTAGGGAAACAATGATTTTTCCTTGGTTTATGAAGTATAAAAGAAGTCTTGGTTTTTTCTGCTTTTATATACTAATGGTGGCCTTTACTTTATGTAAATATTAGCACAATATTAGAATTTCCCCACTTTAATAGTAATAGTCATCATTATAGTACTTACTATTCATCAGAAATTCTGTCTGATCTTTCCATACTTAAGAATTGCCAAACCTGTGTGTGTTTTGACAGAAGACAAGGTTTTTCTCTGGTAACTGTAGTAATAAGGCAGCATAAACCTTCAGGTTTTGTCACTATTTTTTTTTTTTTAACAGATTGGTTGAAGGGACCAGTTCACAGCATCAGCGAATAATGCCACAGACAGTTCTTTTGAAGACATTTTGGCTGGGAAGCGGAACCTCAGTGCTTTTTACCAAACACATAAATATTCTAGCAGATTGGGTTATACTTTCCCATAGAGAATTGAACAGAAAAAATGATGTAAGTATGAATTTTATACTTTAAAATAATGAAGACAGACTGTTTTTTAAAGACATTCTTTGTTCAGTCTTTTGTGAGGAACTATATGTGAGTATCACAGCTGCTTGTTATAGCTGCCTTTTGTTGTGAAGCATGCTGGTTTTTGCTCCACAAAAGGAAATGAATTGATCCGTAAGATTCTCATATAGATGTGTAGAGAAAAAACGAGTCATGAGTAGTTTGTTGGCTACATTCAGATGTTCATGTGCCCTTACCAGCAGGTATTACTGTAGTTATTAGGAACACCAACTTAACACATCCTGTCAAACAATATGGTGTAACGAAAGACGTGATTATCTTATTTTACAGTGGTAGATTCAGAAAATGTTTGAAAGAGAAACCTAACAAAACTAATACCTTTTTGCTATTTCTACAGATAGGCATTATTTTACTCTAATAAATGCCCTTTTTCTTCTCATTTTTATTCTTTGCAAGTCCTTTAGTGTCATTTCGTATCTTCCCTAGGACTGTTCATAAAAATGGAATTGAAGGCAACTTAATTGCTGTTCTGTGACCTGCTGACCAGCAGGACATTGACCTGAAAAATACTGAGTGTCCTCTATACCACCTCTTTCTTTTCAGAAGCAAGAGGCCTTGTAAAATATCTTTGAGTTCTAGATTCTCACATAAAATAAAAACTTAACTGCTGTCTCTTCGTTCTCTTTTAAATTATGGTGAAAGCACAGAATAAATAGATACCTCATTCACTTTTTTAAATACAGTAACAGAACAATGAAAATCAAGTATTCTGGAGAAAAAAAGCACTTTCAATATAATACCTAGTAGTTCTTCATTATGTTATGGAAGCAGAAAGATTAAACATAATGAGAGCTTCACGCATCTTACCCAGGCAGACCTCCTACCTGTTTTGAGGGCTATCAAAGCAAGAAATTCTGAAACAGTGCTGCTTTTTATCCTTGCTCAAGATATTTTAAAAGTCCCTAAAATTAGACTTCTGTGCTCATATTTGTATTTAAACAACCTACCTTTTCAAAGTTACTGAGCACTATGCAGGCTTTTTTTGCTGCTATGCCTTCTTTTGACAAGTTCAAGCACTGTAAGCCATACCTTTTTCATAAACCTTTCTTTGCATAGTCAGAATAATCAATCACTTATGTCAGACTGTATATATGAAAAATAAGCTTTAAAAAAGAATAATACATAACATAAAACACAGAGACCTACCTCTTGTTTAGATTCTTTTTGCTCTATATATGTAAGAATTGTAATTTCAGCACAAAACCCAGATGCCTGTTGCTTTCTCACTTTGGTCTTATGCAGTGTAATGTACAATATCCCTGCAGATATGAATTCTAGCCTTAAAAAGCAGCTTGTTGCCTCATATTATCTATAGAGTTTTTATGTTATTTCTAATAGCCTTATTTATATATTGCATTGCGTTTTCTTTCCCATTGCATTTTTTGACAAAAATAAACTCTAAACCAAAATATGGTACTTCTACAATGCGACTTGTCATTATCCTTTCCTTCACTATCTAATCTAGTTACACTGATTTTGCTATATACTCAGAGACTCCTTTTACATTTCCTTTACATAGTTTGGATGGCCATTCAGAAAGCCAAAAGAGCAGATCCTCACCAGCTGTGCAGGCAGAATGGTGTTTTCTCCTTATTTTTTTTACCATTTTAGGGATGCATAAGTAAGTCCACAGTATTTCCATGTCATTAAATGTAGTACAGTGCAAAATTTTCCTTCGGTTTGAGGGTGTGAGCCATTGTTACCAGTTTTGGTTTTTAAAAGCTATTCACTTAAAAGGCAGCACCTTGACAAGAAACACTTAGGGCCATTCAGAAACGTAATTAAAAGGAATGACTTTGAATATTGTTACTATGGTCAGTGAAATTATGTGGTTTGTAGCACAGTTTAAAGGGGTGACCATGTTTCCTATTGTGTTAGCTTATGAGAAGAAACAAACATGCCAGTTGTGATATACCAAACTTACATGCAGTTCTTCAGGAAAATTATCTAAATAGAAACATGAATAATTTAACTAAATTCTTTCTTGGGATGTATCTTTTGTAACTGTTAAAAGTGGGCAGTTATTAACTTTTTAGCTTTTTAGAGTCAGATTCTCTCTTTTCGTGATTCAAAGAGAGTATAACAAATAAGCCCTAGAGTGTACGGAACATATTTGTTTCCTCTCTTCTAGCACTGATTTATTGCAGAATTATTTAAGTGTGTGTGTGTGTAAACACACCAAGTAAAAAGAGCAATCAAAGAAAAAGAAAAACAAATAATGAGGGGCTATAAAGACTCAAGTTACATATACGAGTGCTTTTGCTTTCTAGTGTTAGAATTTGCAGTATCATAAAAGTACCAGAATGAAATTTGTGACCGGAAATTTATGCCTTTCGCGATCACTCAGTTTATCTGTTGGGACAACTTGAAGGAATCAAACTGAAACACTATTTTTGAAGTTAAAAATGGACCGCTGAAGAACATAGAAGTTTTTCTATCACTTGAGCTCTTCAAATCAATATTGAGTATAATTTTAATATAAATAACATTTATTATATTATTTAAACAGGTTTGATGCAGGAATTCCTGGTCAAAGTTCCTTGAATCAAGTTTGTTAATTCAATTTTAGAATTTACAAGGGAATGTGTATATTGCTTATAACACTTGGAATAGCATTGCATGACTTTTCACAATGTCACAGATGGTATCAGAAATGCTTTTCATCCCTGAAAATATTGGTGGGGTTTTTTTAAAGAAACTGTCTTACATAGCCTGAGGAAGTGAAACAGGCATTTATTCTTGTTTGTGGTTGCATATTATAAATTTGTGATGTATAAATTATTGCAATTGAATGTCTTTCTGATCCATTCACTTCCAGTAGCTTTTTTGGAAGTATGGCTTTTTTGCATTTATAGCACATGAAAAAGAATACTAAAGAACAGTTCAAAAATAACTGTGTAATTCAAAGTAAAAAAATTAAGATTAATTTTGCTCTGACTTAAAAGCTTTCCTATAAGAACTTTTATGTGTACTAAAACACACTGTTCAACTTGTGCAACTGTAACACTGTACTTGACAGACCATTAAATGAAACAACAGTGTAGTTTCTGGGAAAGGCAAGCACCATAACTTCAAACATTCTCCCTTGCACTGCCTTTCCCCTGCCTTTATTGCTGAGCACAATATTTAGAAGGACTTTGGTCATTTTGGTTCAGCTGTGATGGCTGTGACCCCTCCTAGCTTCTTGTTGTAGAGGCAGAGTGGGAAAAACAAAAGACCTTGTTACTGTCATACATTGTAGCAAATTCCATGTTCAGTGCAAATGCTCTGGTTTTTTTACTTTTTATTATTATATGTATTTTCACTGCTGTGTTGGGATTGTTTTGTGCTTGAACATATTTTTAACATGTTAATATTTAAATATTTTTAGAACATATGATCCTTTCAGTAAGTTAGAGCAATTTCATCATTTGCAACACAGAACAATTTATTTCAAAATAATAAGGAGAAGCTCTTGGTTTGTCCTACTGTTCTTTCACCAAAATGTCAACTAAGCCTACACCAGTTGGCAGTATCTGCTTTGTCTTGTTAGCATGCAGAGATATTTATCTGGGTAAATGTAGCTGCAACTAGTGTATCAGCTACTTTTAATATGTAGCTATATATCTGACTATGAAAAATTATTAATACTTGAGTATTAGCAGACATTATTTCAGTATGCTGCCTCAGGGTCTGTTTCACCCCCACCATTTTCTTGGAAGTATTTCATAAAGGAATTAATTAAGCTTGTGATTTAGAAACAAGAAGGAGTAAGTACTTGTAAGTACTTGTGCTGTACATCTGTATCTACCTCAGGTTATATCTGTATGTCCTTGATTCTGTCACTAACCTCTGTTAAAATTGTGCTTATTTGCTGCATGTGTGGAACTTCTTTCCCGCAAATAACTAGTGATGAAATTAAATTATTCACCCAGTATTTTCCTTTGGGATCCAATGATAAGAGGTGTGCATACTTAAGGAAAATATAAATGCATTTCCGATGTTTTAAGTTGTGTTTCTGTTCCTGAATCTTCAGAAGATAGGAGCATGTCGTTGTTTGGTTTTCTTGGTAGGCCTTCCCTGGTAACAAGGTCATAACTAAGAAAGTATTCCACACCATTCCTTTATGTAATCAGGTATATATAAGATGAGGAGGGAATGTCCTTCTCTCTCTTCCTTCTGGGTGCTTGGAAGACAGCAGGTCTTGGTATGTTGACCTGTCTCTTACCTATGTGAGCTGAGGCCTAATCCTAGAACTGTTGTCCAGAGCTGCGTGAAGGTGAAGATTCTGCTGTTTTCTTGAGGGATGTTGGTGAGATGTTAATGTGTTAGTTGTTTTATTGAGCTATTCCCTGAGTTTTTGAGTATGTATATCTGTTTTGATTTGGTTTACCCTTTATTTTATCCTTTCTTCCCTTCCCCTTTTCCTCTTTTCCCTTTTGGTGTTGTTT
This sequence comes from Sclerurus mexicanus, assembly GCA_013396755.1. Lineage (NCBI taxonomy): Eukaryota > Metazoa > Chordata > Aves > Passeriformes > Furnariidae > Sclerurus > Sclerurus mexicanus. Next base: position 117,495 of record VWZF01001231.1, read on the forward strand.
GGGATTCTTGTTCTGTATAAACATAGTGTTTAATTGTATGTAAATATATTATATGTGAATATATATATATTACTACATTTTTCTTTTGGTACTTCTTTTTTACCTTTTTCTTCTCTTTTGGGAGGGGGGAATCTGTGCAACCAATGGCTAGCTTTGGCGGGGAACCAACCCAAAAACTTCTACAGAGCAGCGTACCCTTCTAAATTTTTAAACTTTAGTCAAAAAAAGTTATTTTCAGATTTTTGACATCCACATCAGTGTTCTAAGGGCTTTTTTTAATTATGAGATTGCTCAGTTCATCTCCAATATTCTTGTCTGGCATCAAGGGAAAAAAACTTCCAAACAATATTAGTATAGATAAAGTAGAGNCACCATGTTTATTTGTAGTTGTCTTTATATCTTTTCTTTTGAATAACAAGTAACTGTTAACTGTAGGGACAGTATTTGTTTAGGTTTCTGACAAATTGCTTTATAATCTTTTTATTATAAAATTCACCTATGTCAGAGTCTCTGTTGCTCATATATGTGTCTGTTTGACCTATTGAAGCTCAAACTGGTTTTGGTGCTTTTCAGCTCCTGAGGGAGTTCTATTAGACTATTTTAAACCAACCTTGAATGTATTTTGTTCTGAAAGGAGTATCATATAGAGTTCAATTTCCCTTGTTATCAAAATAGTTCAGTTTCAAGTATTCATTCTGTTTCATTTGATGCTGTATATCAACTGGTGGTCTAGTGTAACAGTAGTGATTCTCTGGTACAACCTTAGGTAGGTGTCATTGGTCAGATGAATTTCATGTGTTCCTCCTATGGTGCATCTATTTTTCCAAGTTACTCTTTCAATATTAAGTAAGTTTTCTGTGGTTGTACATGTGGTCAGAGGAATAACTTCATTGCATAAGATACTTCTACATGGCACAGACAGGTATTGAGTAGACAGATGTGACTTCACTTTGCACAGACTAACTCAGACACTAGAAACATTGCATTACCCAACTAGCATTGCTTTAGGTCTCACATGGGTGAAACAAATGCATTTGTCTATTTCATGGTAGTGTCTGCATAGTATGCTAAATTCTTGTATTTTATCTTTATCTGAAGAAAATATACTTAGGCTGTTTTATTTACACATGATCATTTTGTACCAGTTAAGGGAGGGAAGATGCTGAGGCTAATACCCAGAGGTATGTGCTTTTTTTTGCTTCTCTCTTTGGAAAGAAGAGTTTCATCTTGGAAAGTGGCCATCAAAGTTTTTTCTGTGCAGGAAACTAATACCCTGTACTCTTTTACCTTTTGGCGTAGATAAACATGGTTAGTAAAAAAAGGACCTTTAATTTCATGATGAAATCTTTAGGAAAAGAGAATCGTAAGAGAGCAGGGAGAAAAAGATCCTCGTAATTGTCAAACACGGGGTTAAATGGAATAAGTCCGGCACTTGAAATCTTATAGTTAAATAAAATTTAAAAAGAAATCACATAATTGTAAACTTTGATCCCATTTTCCATATTGTTTTAGATAGGATGTTTTCAAATAACTTGTTTTTCTCCAGTGTCAAATCTTAATTGGGGTGGCATCAATGACATTAATTTTGTTGACCTGGCTGCAGCAGTTAGCTTTTGCGAAGAAAGAGAAAGGTCACTAAAAGAGTGACATGGCAAGAGAGTGGGCTTTTATCTAAGGATATCATCTTTATCATAGGCCAGTTCTCTACTTTGTTGCTGGTACATTATCTGTGTGAATTTGCTATACAGTACAGTATAGATTTTTTTTTTTTCCCATTTAGGCTTTCAGATGTGAAGTTGCTGGTCTATTAAATGCACTTCTTGGAACTGTAGTGGAGTATTGGATCATCTCAGGTTTTCTTATGGACAGAAATGTGTTTCATCAAGTAGCTGATGATTTGGCACAATACCTTGCCATTTCATGTGATGGTGAGTGTTAGCAAGGCCTCACAAAAATCTTCTAATAAGATACACTGAGTCCTAACTAAATCCTTGGTTTACTTTCAAGTTAGTTTTTTTACCTCCTGTTGCAGCTGTGCACTTTTATAGTGTGATGTGTACACATGCAGGAAAGTGGTATGTTGTGTATCTGTCTGTCAGTGTCGAGCAAAGACCAAAGAGAACAGGCTTTCACGTTAAAATCCCTCTAAATAAATCTCAGTAAGTATTAATATGAAAGCAAGACCACACAGTGTGAGAAAGAAAAAAATCTTTGGTTCTCTCTTGTCAGTTTAGGAAAAGTGTTTAGCATATCATAAGAAACCTTAAATTTAGAGAAGTGCTTGGAGACACTTTACTTAACTTAGGCTAATTTTGTCACTCCAGAAAACCAATAGTTTTCTAAAGACGCTTCAGCTGTAAGTCCAAAAGCTACACTGAACTATGTGACTTCTGCAGACTTCAAATGAAAATTTTCATTGTCTCATTCCAAATCCTTAGACTTAATAGACTTTATTTAGGGAGTGGGGGAAAATTCCATTGAGTCCCATGAACAGCTATTGTTCCCCCTCATTAAATATACTTGTTAAAGAGAAATGTCACTGCTATCATTTACCAGGTAATGTCAGTTGAGGTATCTGTGCTTTTAGCAACTAGGAGTTGCAGAACGCAAAAGACCAAAAAAAAAGTCTCAAGAAAAATACTGAATTATTTGAATTTCATTTCCAAAGTTAATTCCCTCC
>VWZF01001235.1:16970-59360 GCA_013396755.1 Sclerurus mexicanus
GGGAAAGATAATATTTTCTTAGTTCACTGTTATCCTGCAGAGAAAAGAATTTATATAATAGCATTACACTCCAAACTGGTCCCAAGTCTATAATAAGATTCTAATTTTGTTGTTGTGCTTTCAGGTCATAGAGCTTTCTTGTAAGGGTAAATTGTCAGGATCATCTTGTGCTTTGGGGAACTCAAGTTATCCTCAGTGTGGTTTGAAAATTACCACTAAACAAGGTAGAAGAAGAGCTATTTCTTATACTCTGCTGGGGTACTATGGAAGCAATCAACAGATATAAACCACAACCTCCAACATTTCAGCAAGCCCCAAATTGCTTTCTCTTTAGTTACTTTTTCATTGTTTTGCTTTTCAGCTTGTGTCTCTTCCTCCCTCTCTTTTCCTGAGTGTCTCTGTATGTGTAAGCATGTTTGAAAAAATCCATTAAAATCTAAGAATTTTTAGAGTCCTTTTAGTATTGTTATAGTCAAATGACCTGTTTAAGACCTCCATTACCTGAATCTTGTTCAGATAGTCCAAAACGCAGCCTAAATGTTCATTTTTATTGGTGTTCTTCATGTTTCATTTATTATAATAATTTTCTTAATTGTTTTTCATTATTTAGGCAATAAAAAGCCTTGTCTATTTTGATTAGGTGTTCAGAATAAGCTTCTCACTCCGTCTCGTATCTCTTCATGGTAAAAGTATGGGTGCACATCTTCAAATTCCTGTAACCTGGGGTGAAGCAGATTTTTGGTTTGGTTTTGGGTTTTTTTGTTTGTTTCTTTTTGTTTGTTTGTTTTTTATTTTTTTGGAAGGGTGTTTTTGTTTGGTTGGTTTGGTTTTGCTTTATTTTGTTTTTCTTTCTATTTATTCTGATGTGGAGGAAAAATTCTAATATTGCTTCCCAAGTACTGTGTGCTAGGTGAGCATCACTTATCCAATGCAAATGCACTGAGATGGAAGGCAGTTTCATGGCACACAGGCAGGTCTGGGATGGTTTCTGCCTACTGAAGCCTTCAAAATTGTTTAGACTATGCAGGTGCCCAGTGCTGCCAACAGCCATCTCCTGACTTATTTCTGCATGACTTTTCTTGGCTTCCTAACATAAGTAGGTACCTATGTTTGACATTATGATTTTAACACAATGGCACATTAATCTCCTGAGCCTTAATGAGACCACCTCTAGAGTGCTGTGTCCTGTTCTGAGCTTCTCAGGGCAAGAGGGACATGGAGCTACTGGGGCAGATCCCGTGGAGGGCTACAAAGGTTATTAAGAGGCTGGAGCATCTCTCTTATGAGGAAAATCTGAGGGAGCTGGGGCTGTTCAGCCTCAAGAAGAGACGCTGAGAGAGGACCCCATCAAAGTCTATCAATGTCTGCAGAGAGGGGTCAGCGGATGGACCAGACTCTGCTCAGGGGTGCCCAGAAATGGGATAACAGGGCAGAAACTGATGCCCAGGAAGTTCCACTTGAACTTGAGAAAGAACTTCTCTCCTGTGCAGTGACTGAGCACTGAAACAGATTTTCCAGAGAGAGTGTGAAGTCTCCCTCACTGGGGATATTCCAGAACTGTCTGGACAGTCCTGTGCCAAGTGCTCTGGGATGGCCCTTCCTAAACAGGGAGGTGGGACCAAGTGACCCACTCTGGTCCCTTCCAACCTGACCCATTCTGTGATTCTATGATTCTGTGAACTTGAGCTTTAAGCTGGTATTTGTCCATCCGCAATCATTTAATCCCCAATACGTGAAGCACCTTCTGAATTATGGTATTGCTGCAGCATATGTCTTCCTAGCAGAAACCATCAAGATGCCATATTTTCACAACCTATCATTTGTAAATTGCTTGACAGTTATTTCTCCCATTATTATTTATCATGTTTCACTCCTCATAAACTGAGGGAAAAAAAGGTTTATTTTCTGGTTAACAGGGTCTAATAAGAAGATGTCTTTTGATAAATGGCAGGATATGAATCAGGGTATATTGCACATTGTGAAACATTTTGCCATAGTAAAAGTGGAACAAATAATAATTCTATCAGCTTTATTGGATATTGGTTGCTCAGACTCATATGTTAAATGGACCTCTTACAGCACCTATCAAATCTACTATAGCTGTAAAATAAACATCCCTAAACCTTCAGCACCTGTTTTTATATGAAGAAGTAAGGATAAGACAAAAATACTTTGTAAGAACTCTGTATCCAACAGAGAAAACAACAGATACTGTGTGCCAGGAGTGAGAAAAAATGTTGTAGATTTAAAGCAAATATGTGTTTCATAATTGCAAATACCAAGAATGAGAAGTTCCTTAGCAGAAACAAAGCCTGTGATAGCATCTACAGACAATTCCACAAAAGTTATTGCCTCTGTTTTTATCTAAATAAATGAGTAATAATAAGTGATAATAATAAGTGATAGTAATAATAACACTGACTGTAATCATAATCAATTACAACAATCATACCAGTACTAGGTCTCCTGAGTGGAAGGCTCTCTGCTTAGAGACCTCTGCCTGGACTAATGAGTGAGTCTGTACATCACCACACACCATCCCAGTGTCTGCAGTTCTTATTTGTCCCCTTTCCCCAACAGAACACCTGAGCAGCAAGTATAGTAACCAACTACAGTAAATCCACCCAAATATCACCACAACAATCCAAGGCATTCCACGGCACACATCAGTCTTGGGAAGCAATACATCCTGTTTGCAAAGAGGTCTCTGAGGCAGGGAGGCAGCCTCTCTCTCAGCCTCTGCTACTAGTGGGGAAAGTTTCTCTGGAGTGTGGTTTAACAGTGTGTCTGCTAATCATAGCACTACTCAACTATGAGTGGGTCTACACTGTAAGTATCTCTGGAGGCAAGTTTGTGTGACTCCTCTTTTGTAGACACAGATTATTTCAGATAATCATAGACTCATAGAATCACAGAATGTTTTTGGTTGAAAAAGACCTTCAAGACCATATAGTTCCAACCTCCTGCCATGGCAGGGGCACCTTCCACTATCCCAGGCTGCTCCAAGCCCTGTCCAACATGGCCTTGAAAACTTCCAGAGATGGGGTAGCCACAGCTTCTCTGGGCATCCTGTTCCAGTTCCTCATAGCCATCACATTAAAGAATTTCTTCCCAATATCTAATCTAAATCTACTCTCAGTCTGAAGCCTTTCCCCTTTTTCCTGTCAGTGCATGCTCTTGGGAATAGTCTTTCTCCATCTTTCTTGTAGGCTCCCTTTAGGTACTCGTTTCCAGGTTGAACAATGTAAATTCTCTCAGCCTTTCCTCATAGTAATTGTAATTCTCTCAGCTTGGAGAAGTGTTCTATCCCTCTGATCATCTCAGTGTTCCTCCTCTGTACTCACTCCAACAGGTTGATGTCCTTCCTATGGGCATAATGACACAGAGGTTGGTCCAAGATCTCTTCTGACATTAATGAGCCAAGGAAAGGGCTCAAGCCATCATCCATAGATATGTGTGCAGTTTAACAGTGAGCATCATCACTCAGACACATTGATGCATTGGAATAACAACTCTCAGTATGATCTGTAGGAGACTTGGAAGAAGGTACAGGCTATGTCATCTAGGTATTGTAGACAAGGGGGTGTTCTTTTGGTACAGAGAGAGTTTAGCTATATAAATTCAGGGTTAGAGAATGGTGCTTGATGTGTTTTCTATCCTGAGAGAGATTTAGACTGGGTAAGTAACTTCTCAAATAAAAAAAACTTACCTGACAGGCAATCTGCATAAGACAATAAATGGTCAACGTAGTTTGTTCCCTGCCTCAGGGGCTGCCTGACCTAGCTACTGGATATAACATTTGTGGTAATGCATTAACAATAAAAGTTTGTCATCCTTGTTATTTGAAAGGTTTCAGTAATGGGGATGCTGCCCAGTACAAGCTGTTTCATTAAGTCCTGTCCACCTAACTCACTAAGCAGCCATAGACTCAGTGTGTTGACAGGTATTTTACAAAACAGTTATTACTTTAAGTATGTTTGCCGAGGGAAAGTGAGGTACTCTACTGTTTTCCCACATAGTAGGGAATTTCCATATAGTAGGGCACAATTTGGGCAGCAGACTAAAGGCAGAAAAGCTCCAGTGTACACATCAGGGGGAGCCAGTTCTTTGTATATTACACAGAAAAATGAAAAAAACCCTCACCTAACAAACTGTGATTTAATATGTCCAGCATTTTTTTAATGTGGAGTTTCCAGGTCCCTGTCTGTTATCAGCTGGCTACTACAGCAGAGAAGATGCTGCCCTTGGTGAAGGAGAGTCAATCACCAGCACTTTTTCAATAGTGTCTTATTTGTGTTTCAGGGACATGCAGGGAATATGTACAAGATCAGTAAAAGGCAGCAGCTCTGATAGCAAAATCAGACATGGGTACTAGAAAATACCAAAGGGCCATACTGCAGCATTCATTCATTTCATAAAATATATATCATCCTAGTACGAAGCCTGCAGGATACCATGAGAGACTTAAAAGAGCTCAGCCTGTTTGCCTTATTATACACAAGGTTGGGAGGTGGGTTGCTTTCAGAGTTTAAACACCCCGGGGGGAATAGAGATGTGGGGCAAAATCCATGCTCATCTTTACTCCAGTCAGCATTGAAACAAGCAGCAATGCCTGGAAGCTGAATTAAATTGCTGTTGAAGCCCATTCATATTTGAGAAGAGGCTCAGCCCTTTCAGCAGTGCTTGACCTCTGCAGGATGACAGCACAAAAACTTCAGTTCTTCTCTACTTCCTTCTTTGCAGGTGGTTTTTAATGTAAGGTACTGAGCTGGATGAAATTCTATAGTCTTTGTGTTACTCTGGAGGAGGTCTGATTAGTTAATTGCATTTTAAAGTCTATAAATATCATATATTATTAAGGCTACATAATCTGTGCATTTGAGACACTGGTAATCAGAAAAATACTGAAGCAGATTATAAATTTGTTGGCACCTCTATTTCTTATCTATGAATAGAGGTACCCATAGTAAGTGGATAGGTTCTGTCATTAGGCTTAATGAGTCTAAAATAGCAAAGTGTGACAGTAGAAAAAGCTACTTACTGGTATCATTATTGTTATTTCTGCAAGCACAGTCATAGAGGTCCAGATTCACCACATTTCCATTATGAAAGAGAGAATTTTGCTTTCAGAGGGATACGTGCAAGTCTTAGGAAGGAGTTCTACACACTGTGAAGAAACGTGCTCTGATTGGCTGTATGAAATGGATAATTCTGATTTTTTTTCATTGACAAAGCAGAAGCTTGCTTTCTATAAGCACAATGGTTCATAAAACACCTTTTGATGACTTTTATCTGATAACCACAATTACTTGCAATGGGAAATGGAGGGCAGCTTGTTTCTATGTTAAGAGAACTCACCAGAGACAGATATGATCTACACTAGCTCTAAAACATTCTATTTCTATTTCTCTTTCTCTTTCTCTTTTTTTTTTTTTCCCCTAGTGCTGCCTGTCTCCAAATATCTGAAAAGGGGCAGTGGGGGAAAGAACAGGCCCGTAAAAACCCTCTTCTGCTTAATGGAGTCTTGCACTCTTCTGCACAAAATAAAAAGAAAATGGTAAAGATTAAACCTTTTCTGACAAAAGACTTAATATTGCTACCTAATTGCTTAATTTTATTGGGTTTTTCAACGACATGCATGACAACACATGGCCAAATAAATCTGAGTGTCTTTTTGACCTTTGGTTGGTTGATTAGCTTTTCTGGTGGTGACTGATGGCTGTCATTGATTTCAAAGCGACTCTGATGATGATGTATGTGTGATATGTGAGTTGATTTTCAAAAGAACCTATTGTTGGCCTTACTTAGTACTACAGGTCAATAATACAATTGTAGTGAGAGTAAAGTTAAATCACTGAGGAGTAAATGAGAGAAAAAAAACCCCAAACATATGACAGATTTTGAGATTTTTTTTTTTCCAGGGAATACTGAGAAACCACCTTATATCTAAGAAAGGCCGTAGCACCCGAGTTTTGAAAATTAGGACCAGTCAGAGGTTCCCCAGCCAAAAAACTCAGATACCCAAAATTATCAATTTTGAAAGTATTGGCCACACATGGTGATGGGGAAAAAAAAAAAAAAAGAATATAGCAGTCTCAAAACATGTTAAATTTTCCTTCAGTAATGAGTAGGAAATGCAGTGATATTCTCACAGAGCTGAATTTACCTTGCATAAATTTGAGAAAAACAGCATTATTCAGAGGCCATGGTGTTCTGAAGAATGACTAGACTTGATAATTATTTTAACAACCTGCTCCTTTGTAGTTCAAAATGAAAGAAATTACATTACTGAGACTATTTTAGGCAGACTGGTCAACCAGTGCATTTATGTATCTCTGGGCACTATGAAACAACCTTGTATGGCAAGGACTGTGAAAGAGTTTACATTTATTGGGTGGTTGTTTTTAAACTTGCCCTTCAGAAGATGTGACTGTAGGTATGGAAGCTCTGAAACTCACTGAGTTGTCTGTACTCAAGCACAGTTTGTAGAAATGCTGTGAAAACATTCTGACACAGAGCCTTGCCAGTACATTTCAGTCCTGACCTCATTACAATGTTCAGATTCCCTCCAACAAAAACTGCCCAGCTCTGCCAAATTCTGCCAGCACATGGTGGTGGTTTCATTGTACAGACCCAGGTGAAATGCCAAGTTTATTCCTGTGGGTGACCCATGTACAGCAAGGTTTGAATGAAAAGGAAACAGCCCCCCGAATATATGGTAGGATAGATAGGATACCCACCCCAAGGGCTAAATATGAAGATGGGGTATTTGCTAACTCTGTATAATTTTGTACTGTGCTTTTGTGGGGTGGTCAGCATTTCATCTGGAAAGTTTAATTTAATACAGCTTATTAATTTTTTTTTTTATGTTGACAGTATAGGTCAAAAAATATTTTATTTCCTTCTATCTAATCTTCTTTTTCCAAATATGCTTCGGATACTTATCGCTGGCTTTGACAAGTATTGTAAGATTATACTGTATAACAGGTTGATATAAAACTTAATCTGATATCTGCAGAATTATTTGAACTTGAAAGATGTGCTATACAGTATATTCCATGCAGTATATGGAATTAAAAAAAGTTAGAAATTTGCTCACAAATTTTTGTCTCTTCAAGGACTGTCTGTGAATACTTGAATATGCTTTTAAAAATTAACTCAGCACTTAGTTTAAGAAAACCCACACACATCATTTATTTGTCTCACTTCTTAACAACAAACAAAATATAGCCTAATAGTGGCACAAATATGGCTAGCAGTGTGGCCAAACTTGGACAAATAATATATTTAAATGATTTAAATGAGAATTGTTGAATTTACCTGTTGGGTTGTCCTGCCATTTTTTATTTCATTTATTGTATAATGAAATTCAGTGTAGTCTCATGAGGATGACATTACAACTGTGTTGCCAGAGGCAGACAAACATGGTACAGATGCTTAAGGGAGATTAAAAAAAAAAAAAAAGCTAATATTTTACTGATGCTAAAAGAAAAAAAAAATAGAGTCAGGACAGGAGCTGTGTTCGGGGCTTTTTTCTATGTTAAAAGACTGTTTTCCCCTATATGGGGCAGTTACAGTTTTAAACACATAGATTTTATTTCTGTGGGTTTTAGTGACAGGGAATGTGACAGAGTAGTTTCTGACAGATTGCCCTGAGCGTATATCTGATCTTTCCTACTGCTGCCTCCACAGTTCACTGAGAGGAGATCAGAAGGCCTGGGGTTGGCAGGTGGCAACGCAAAGCACACAAACCAAAGGGCTGTGTTTCATGGCTTTTTTTTTCCTTTTTTTTCCCTTTCCTTTTTTTTTTTTTTTAATTTCCCTCCCCCCTTTCCTTATGACTGACTTTCAACAGTTTGGCCTGTACGAGTCCCCATCTGCTCTATCCCTATCTCCAAAAAATGGCAAGCCTGTGCAGTTAATTCATATAGAAGCCTCAAGGCGTTGGATTATTGGAATTAAAGCTGTTCTGCCGACCAGCATGGGTCATGAACCTGGGCCCCACACTGTGCTGGGAGTCAAATGCAGGGCTATTCACAGAGTGGGGTGTCTGGAGCAGCACAGCTTTATGGCTCCTTGCCATTGAGCATTTAGTCTCTGTCAACTCAGTATTTTCACATGGAAGGTGATGCCATTAGTCTATTTTCATTCGATGTAGCTGGGAAGTTATAACCACACATTAATAAAAATAGGGACAATCATCCAGCATTTCATAAATCAGCCTTTTCTCTACTATGTTCTGTATAACCATAACAGATGGGTTGGTTGAGATGGGCCAACAGAGATGGGTGATTTACTGGCAAAAAAAATTATGACAGCTGGATTGCACACATATAAAACCACACACACTCTTAAATTTAAGTAACATTTTAGAAAAGAAGGATTTGGTTCTGGCCCCACCAGTTGGAACTGGATCTACCACCTAAGAATATTAGGTATTACCCTTCAATTTGCTGATCTTTAACATTTTCATTAATGACCTAGGCATAAAAATGCAGGAACATACTGACACAATTTGCTGATAACACAAAGTGGAAGCATTTTCTATCTGGAAGAGACAGGATTATTGTGGGGGAAAAGCTGTGTGACCCAGAGGAGTGATAGAAGTGGAATTAAATGCAATTGTAAAAAGTGCAAGGTCATGTCCTTAAGGACTAATAGGAAGGCTGTTTGCTATGACACATCAGCTGGAAGGCAGGAAAGAAATCTTGGATATATCAGCCACTTACAGGGTGATTATAAACTACAAAAGTCATGCAATTGTGTATAAAATAAATGTAACTTCAAAAGGTATTCAGAGTGATTTGTTTATCAGGAGCATGAAAGCATTGAAGGTATTATAGAAGATACAAGTGCAATATCAGTTAAGATTAGCTGTAGTTGCTTATGGATGATGATGGCAAGTTCAAATTGGAACAGATGTAGAGCATGTATATCAGGCTGGTCCCTATCAGAGAAAATTAGAGACAGTTTAATTTCTTCAGCCTAAATGAATGCAGAGTTGTGATAAAAGTACATGCATAGGGCTGATAAGAAGCAAAGTAACATAAAGAATTGTGAGGAAGACCATTTAAAATAAAAGACAATGAGGGAAAAACATCTAATGGAAGTTTCCTGACAAGGAACATATTCTGCCTAGAAGTTAGATGATGATTACTGATTAAAAAATGATTGTGCAGAGGCTCCAGGACTCCACTCCTGCCTTGTCCTGTCCTGTCCTGTCCTGTCCTGTCCTGTCCTGTCCTGTCCTGTCCTGTCCTGTCCTGTCCTGTCCTGTCCTCTCCTCTCCTCTCCTCTCCTCTCCTCTCCACCCATGTGCTCATACAAGGACCAAGCAGACTTACGCAGGTAGACTGTCATTTAGATGTATCTCTCAGTCTCCTGTTAGTGCATTCAACCTGATGATAACAAGCTCAGAAAACTTTTTTTCTTTCCGACTGAAGAAAGATGAAAGGACAGATGTCCTTACCCACGACAAGGGAACTAGAACAACTCATGGTCAGAGCAAAGCATTTGTGTTTTCTATGAGACACCTTATTGATTTCACAGAACTACCTGGCTTATAAATGCAGAGAACATTAATAACAGAAAAGAAAGTAAGTCAACATCAGACACCTAATCCCTAGAAGACCAAAGAAATTGAAAACTGTTAAATCCTATTGCAGATGAGCTGTAGTGTAGTTTTTATTTAAGCTATTTACTCATCCCATAGATACAGCTTTTCTGCAGTCTGCAGTGTGCCCCATCATCAGATTATGGAGTGCAAAGTTCAGTGGATGTTCTGGAATGAAAGTAGTATTGAACAGTGAGTATAGTCCAAAACAGTTCTCTTTCACTAGAAACTTTGGAGAAAAACAAACATTGCCCTAAATGTCACATCTACATGGGGAAGCAACAGCAAACCATCTCTTTTTCATGGGTAGGTCTCAGTGTTTAGAGCTGTATATGAAAACGTGCAGTCATTTTGGGTTTGAAACAAATATTTCCTTGGATGATGTTAAGCCATCTGTGGTCTAAACTGTTGCCTTCTTTCACCGTCCCCTTCTTCCCATCACTTTATTTGGTATACTCGGGGGTAACACCTGTTCAGAGATGGATAACTCCTTGTTGACAGACTGTTTCTTTAGGTCTGAACTGAGGTGCAAGAGAAATTTTTCCATTTACTTCAGTAATTTCACTTTATTTGCTCATGCCCATATGGCATATGAGCTGAGCACTTCTACTTCCTTTTTCACTGTCTCAAGCTGTGAGGCCTTCTCTCTTACATTCTTAAGGCCTGCCCTCTTTGATCATATGTGGTCTTCTTTGGATTTGCACTCTTTTTGGTAAAATACTATTAAGAAAAATGGTTGGAAGTAGCTAATCAAGCTTTTAAAACATGAAAAGTGTTAGAAAAACAAACAAAATAAAGCAGACAAAAATAAAATTACATTAAAAAAAACAACATGCAAACAAAAAACAATCAGAAAGAAAACCAGCAGGTGTAAAAACTCAAGTTGTGACCCAGAATCTTTAATCACCAAAAATTTCTGCCTGTATTTACTTACATGGGAGAGTGTTATGTCATGTTACATTTGTCTTGACTCATAAGTTACATTTTCATGTACATTCTTTGAGCAGTCTTGGGAACAGCTTCAGTGAGACTGAAGTGACTGGGCTCAGCTGGTTAGTGTACACTCTGTTTACCTGAGATAAGTAGTTTAAAACTAAATCAATTATGTTGATAAATGTTTTTTCAGTTGCCTTTAAAAGAAGTAGATGATGAAGAAAACTCTCCCAAAATGGCATGTCCAGGCACATGAAGAATAAGAGAGTGTCTGGGAACAGGCAGCACGGATTTACTAAGGGTGAATCATGCCTCAGGAGAGTGTTGTGATGGTCTTCAGCTGAGTGACTGTGCAGATGAAAAAAGTTGAATATGTTTGCCTTGACTCCAACAAAGCATTTACTCAGTCACACTCAGTGTCCTTGCACCCAAACAAGTTGAGGTATGGTTTGGAAAAGATAGACCAAAAGTGGATGGGAATTAATTAGCTGGATGACCAACTTGAAAGTGTTGTGATGAACCGTAGAGAGTCAAGATAGCAGTAAACTACCAGTATAATTCCTCAGAGGTCCACCTCAAAGGCGGTATTTTGAATATGAATGCTAACAGATGAATGCTGAGGTGGGAAGTAAGTGGTATCTAGCTGAGTGTGGTTGATACACTGGTAGGTAGGGTATATAAAAGGTATATAAACAAAGAGAACATTGTCAGACTGGAGAAATGGTCTGACAGGAGCTGCATCAAGTTCAGCAAAGGAAATGCTAATCCTGCACCTGGGATGGACACCATTATGCACTGGTACCCCTTGGCCACTGCAGGAGAGCAGACAGCTTTGCAGAAAAGGACATAGAAGTCCTGGTGAATAACCTGACTGTGAACAACTGTTTGTCCTTACAACAAAGGAGGTCAGGTGCTTCCTGGGTGGTATTAGTAAAACTGTAACTAGCAGGTCCAAAGAAGTGTTCCTTGGGCATTTATTCAGGATTTGTGGGAGTGTATCTGGAGTACTGTGTCTGTTCTGGGCTTTACAGTACAAGAAATACCTTGATGTAATGGAGTGAGTTCAGCAGAAATCCCCAAGATGGTCTTGGGGATGGAGAACAAAAGAAGAACAGAAGACATGAGAGATATCTGAGCTTGTGACTTTCTTCAGCCTGATGAATTGAAGGGATTCTCCTTCATCTTAGAATGAAGACAACATCAGAATTTTCTTGGAGATACATGGTGAAATAATGAGAAGAAATTAAAAAAGATTTGCTTGCAAGAAAATATATTTAATTTTCAGGGGGTTTGTTTGTTTTGTTCACTCTGAGAATGGTCAAACAGTGGTAGCAGGACTGAGAAAGGCTGTAGGATTTTCTTCCTTGGAGGTGTTCAAAACTTGGCTGAGCATGTCATGAGTGACCTGCTCCAGGTGGACCCACTGTGAGCAGGAGTTTGCCCTAGGTGCCTACAGAGGTCTCTTCCATCCCAATCCATGCAATGATTCTCTGATTTCTATACAGCTTTTAGCAGAAAATGTTTGACTCCACCTTAAAAAAAAAATTGTGTCAACCATAACAACTACCTCTTCTTTCTAAAATAGGATCTACGGTTACTTTTCCACATATTTTTCTCAAAGATATCACACCTATCTTCTTATTAATATTCCTTCCATCACACAGAACAAAACCTTACCACAGGCGTTTCCTAAACCATTTAATAGCACTCATTTTATTTTTACAGGTAAAAAAATAATGGAGTGATAACATGTCCTGAATTGCTAGTGACAGTAACTGCTAAGGCTTCAAGCACTTACTGTTTTTCACCAGCTGTTGCTTTTAGTACCAACAATTTTATTCCCCCAAACCTAGGCTTATTTATATATTTAAGAAAATAAAAAGCTGCCATTAAGAAATAGTAAGCAAGCTTCCTGAGAGAAATCAAATTAGTTACTATCTGTCTTTGTCCTTGTTATATCTGCGTGGATGAGTGTGGTGTGGGCACTCACTGGAGGGAAGGGATGGGCCACCCAGAGGGATCTGGACAGGCTTGAGAGGTGGAACTGTGGGAACCTCATCAAGATCAACAAGGCCAAGTGCCAGGTCCTACACTTGTGTCAGGGCCATGCCATGCACAAATCAAGGCTGGGTAGAGAATGGATTGAGAGCATGGGAGTGCTGGTTGATGAGAAGCTCAACATGATTCAGCAATGTGTGCTGGTGGCCCAGAAAGCCCCGTGTCATGGGCTGCATCAAAAACAGTGTGATCAGCAGGTTGAAGGAAGTGCTTGTCCCCTCCTGCTTCACTCTGTGGAGAAGTCACCTGGAGAACTGGGTCCAGCTCTGGGAATCCCAGCATAAGGATGTGGAGCTGTTGGATGCCCTGAGAAGTTGTGGCTGCCTCATCCCTTGGAAGTGTTCCAGGCCAGGCTGAATGGGGATTTGAGCAACCTGGCCTAGTGGAAGGTGTCCCTGCCCATGCCAGGGGGGTTGAACGAGATAACCTTTAAAGTCCTTTCCAACCCAAACCTTTCTATGATGATCTTGTGAGTTCAGCTCCATAGTCTGAGCTGTAGTCTTGCTCATTCAGGCATGCATGTCAATCTGTAAAAGTTCCAGATTTACATACCAGCCAGAGTCATTCTCAGTGATAAAATGCTGTTAAAATTTAATCAGCCAGATCAAGTTACTCCTGAGAAACCATATCTTTCTTCTCCCCAGCCCTTAATACTCTTCATGTTTTAACGGATTATTTTCCTACACAGTATTATGAATGTATTTATCATAAGTTCTGTGTTGTCTGTTTTTTGTCTTCATTTTCAATCTTTCCTGTAGTTTTTAATCTTTGGTTTGGAGGGATGCAGAGGAAGCAGTCCACCTGGCTGCTTGTACCCAAGGTTATCTTTAAAAAAAATTCTGGAAAACTTTGAGAAAAGACAGGAGTGCAACCTGGATTGTGGCATAAGTGCTACACATACTGTATTGTCACCTTTTCACTGTCACTTCCAGAGACTGGCCAGACCGCAGGTTCCACTGACTTATCTAACTGAAACATGGGAAATAAATAAATGTCAGAAACCACTCTTAATCTGCAGAGGAGCTGATGCTGAATGCCTCCCAGTACTGAAGGCACTCTGTAGAGTAGTGTTTTGACAGCATCCACATCCAAGTTTTGCTGTAGGGCCAAACTTTCTGCCAGGTATATTGGAGAGGCTCAATCTGATGCCAGCAGCATTTGTTATGTCTCTGTGCTTGTGTGTGCAGATGCACACTCACACATGCTGCTGGGTAAACTGAGCTACAACTTTATCAGTGGTGGACTGAAAAGTCTATTACTCTGCATAAGAATGTGAGTTATAATCACAATTTTGGCTTATAGGGTATATTAATACAGCATCTTTTATACATCAAGAGTATCTGCATAATTGGACAGATACATCATGGATAAAAGAGGTTAAACAGATGCTTCTAGCAAGGAATTTCTTCTATTCTGTTTGTTAAGAGTCTGTTTTCTCATTCTACCCCCAAGCTAGCATAATAAAGATAGAATCTGTCTTCCTCCCCTCCACCATCCTTCCACCTTCACTCTTATGCTTCTCTCATATGTCCTTTTCTTTGTGGCAAATAAATAAGAAGAGATATCCCTATTTGGCTTTATTTAAAAAAAAAATAAAATTCCAGGAAAAAATTCTTCTGATTAACCCTCAAGCACCACTGCTGCTTAAGTATCCAACATGTCTTGGGGATATAAGCAAGAAAGTTTGGGGCTGTATTACACTAAGTTAAGATTCTACCAGCAGTCAGCTGTTAATTTGCTTACCTTAAGGTGCTCAGTCTTCTGATTACAAATCAAAGCCCATGGAAGAAAACATGGAAGGGTTATCCAAAGGCAGTGCTTCCCAAACAGTGAGCTTGCCAATAGGACAAGCTAACCACAGACATATGAACAAGTTACCAGAGAAACCATCCAAGTCCATGTTCTTAGCCTGCAGTAAAAGGGAGGTAATTTGAGCAAGGTTAGCAGGCAATAAGAGAGTTTGTTATGTCTAATTAGCTAAATGTGTTCTTACAGCCCTTCCTGCCCACTGGCCATTTAAGATTTTTAATTTTTCTCCCTCCACACATTCATTTCTCACTGTTATCGCCTTCATATGTTATCCCCTTCATAACTCCAGACTCAAGTTTCTATTATGCACTCTCCACAGTGGTGGATCACATCACATGATGGAGCTAAGTGGATGCTCCTTATGCAGCTGTCACTCCTGTTTTGAGTTTCCTGTGTCATGGGCCTCTCACTTTCAATGTTCCTGTGAGCAAGAAAAGATGAGCTCTCCTTTCAGCACATTAGAAAGGGGCTGAAGAGGAAGCTTCCATAAAGCTCCTATAATATTTTCAATAGATTCATATTCTTCAAAAGTGTAATATTTTGCCTGAATTAATATTGACATGGTGAAGATCAATGTCATTAGTTTAATAAAGATACTCTGCAATATTTCCTGTAATGAGATTGTTTGACAAACCTTTGTGATAAACTTCAAAATTACTGAACCCTCAAAATTAATTACATATTCCAGGAAAAACAACCACAATGGTTCACCACTCCCATTTTGTGACATAACATCCCCCGCTCATTGCATCCAGTAACTTTTGCTTTAAAAAGTAACTCAAGTAAGAGATGGAAAGGTGAAACATTATTCTGTAAGTTTTGCATAAAACACTATGATATCTCATATGTTTCAACATGAGCTTACTTCAGCAAATGACTTCTGACAAAAAAAATAAAATTCCACTGCAGTCCAAATCTTTATAAATACCTTATAAATTTTTCCTCTGCCTCCCTTCTGTTGAACACTTACTTCAGCAGCCTGGACAGAATCCCTGAATCCCAGCAGATGACAGTTGCACAGAGATGAAAGACGGAAGGAGAGATTTCTTTTAATTTTCTTTTCAATGTCAGAAATTTAGGACAGTGTTCCTGTCTGCCTGTAATCTGAGTCTGAGAGTATGTTTAGATGTGAAAACTGTACACCAGCATATATGTGTGCTGCCCTTCACATGCTGTGAAATTATGTGTGGTGTCAGGAAAAACACTATCTACTGCATTTGGAACATATTTTTTGTGACCTTTCTGTTCCAGTATTGGAAACTCATATTCAGCTTAAGCAAAAGAGAACTTTCAGAGCTTAATTACAGTAGTCTGATTGTCTGTCTAAAATTGAGACAATTAATTAAACACAAGCCTTGGTTACTTTGGCTCAAAAGATTATTTCAGTTCTGCGAACCCCTAATATTTTTGTTTGGTTGTGGGTGGTATTTTTGCTTATCTACAGTTCTTGTTCATGGCCATAGGTACAAACATGCACAAATAAAAATCCACTTCTTTCTGCCTCTTCCTTGTTCTGTACTTAGCTCTCCAGATTTCTTTGTGATTCACTTTGAGTTTCTTGAACTGCATATCTCAAGCTTCAGCAGGAAACTGAGGTAAACAGAACACTGAAATCAGTGTCTTGGTCTTCCCTCCTCACTGTCTCCTGCTTTATTGTCTTATCTTCTCATGCCAATTGAGTACTTTCAGGACAAAATATTGCTGTTACTGTATTGCTCCCCTCTTCAAAGTAATATTATATCAGGGTCACTTGTTTAAATTACCAGGAATTAATTTATTTACTCAGTCACCAGTCTGCTTAGTGCTTGTCTTCTGATGAAGAAATGAATTCAAGTGCCTAGTGGCAATTTAATTTCTAACACATTGCTGAAAGTAGCCTAAACCAGTCTAAAGACAGATAAAGGATATGGGGGTTGGCTGCACTGGACTGCAGTGAACTTGTGCTCACAAAGCAATGATTACTCACTAGCAGTGATTAAAATAAGTGTTCAATACTATTAACTTTCTGTTAGCTTAAAAACAAAGTCTAAAATGTACATTTTCAACTTCTTTCACATCTAATTTTTTTAACTAACCATCTGCTGTTATCAGATGAGAATTGATTTATTTGTTGTTGCTTAAAAAATTGAAAGTGTTCTCCTTTCTTGTGAAAATAAAAGTGCAATTGCTAGATTTATTTTTCCCCTTAAAAAAGCCTGCTCTTCTCCAACAGATGTCCATGTGAATCTGGTGTAGAAAAGTCTGATTTTGCAACCATCTTATGGCCATCTATGTCTTCATCTGAGCATTGCAATCAAAGTACCTTTAAAGATGATGGACAATTTAGAAAATTGTCAGATCTCTGAAAAATGCTTTGAGCAATTGACCTGAACTTATTCATCTTGAAGACTGATGCTAAGGATTTAACACTTCCACATTCTCTTCAAATTAGACCCAGAGCTATTGCTGACTGATGCAGGATCATGTGGCTTTGAGTATCCAATTCAGTCAGATCCTGAGGCCATCTCTCCAGAAACATTTCCTGATGTAAAGATGCTTTAGCCACTCATCAGTCTTGCTTTTGACAAGATAAAGTAGAAGCAGTGCAGTTTTTAGTAGAGAAGAACAGCTTCAAAGTCTAAACTGCAGATAGTACCCTGATTTCATAGCAATTCTTACATGAAGTGAGATGTTGATTAGTTATTTAACATTATATCTGTGAAATAGTGAAGTAACATTATTACAAGTTGGAAACAATAGACCAAAACATGTGCTTTGCTTCCTTTGCAACTAAGCAACTGCATGGACAATGTTTCTCTTTATTCCAAACATTTACTCAAAGCAGGAATGAAATTAGCTGGAGGAAGAGCTGCTGTGTCGCAAGAATATTGTGGATCCAAAGTGTGAAAAAATAATAAAATTCCAAAAAGGAGAGAAAGACTAGGCAAATATTAGTGTTGAGCAGTAATCTGTATCACATAAGATGCTAAAAATGCCCAGAAATTATTCAAGCATTAATTAGCACCTATCTAGAATTTTTTCATATGACAAAGTGTGACACAGATGTATTTAACAAAATAGCTAGTACTAGCTTAGAGTTTTCATGTAAGAGTGTAGAAACAAGTATAGGAGTCAGAGGAAATGTCAGTCCAATCTATCAGTGGTCAATAGTGAAGTGCATAAGAACAAGTGTTTGGTGATGCTTTATCAGATAACTTCCACAACCCCCAGCAATTTGCAGTTCTCTTGGATCAAATGAGAGTGTGTTTCTTCCTGGCTCAGAATAGACTTAAAACTGTATTTCATGTCACACCTTAGTGACTAACCAGGTTATGAGAAGTACGTAATTTCAGACAAATCAGTCTCCCTAGTTTTGCCTAGAAATTTAATTTTTGTCAAGAATATTAAATAGTTTTCCTTTAAAAAATGAGCAAATTTGTTTTATAATTCCATACTCTCCACCCTCCATCCCCTAAAAACAGAACACAAAGGTCTTCAGAGTGTCAGACAATGCTATCATTTTCTTCATTGTTAAAACTGCATTTTCCTTCCTGTCCATTCCTTCCTTCCTAAGGCAAAGTCCAGGTTAAGAGGGGAAGGGAAGGAATATCTGAGACTATGTAATGTGAGTTCCTCCAGAAACTAGAGCAGCTGAGGACATGAAATGTGTATTACGGTGTCTTGTGCTATTTCCATGGCATCCAGTCCCTCCAGGGCATAAGTTCACACAATAAAACTTCATCTTCTGCTTGTCTTAGCCTTCTAATCCTGCCTACACCCATGGCTGTTCATGCTAGATCCCTTTCTGACCACCAAAAAAATGCTTAAAAAAACAGTGAAACCAGTAAAATAGAGTGACAGACTGGGAAGCCCAGAAGTCTTATAAGACACATAACTCTGGCATTGGAGGAGGAGGAACAGAACTAATTGCAATACCTTCAAGATAGTGATTAATTCTATGTCAGCTTTTATCTTGTTTGGCCTTGTAATCTAGAAAGCCAGCAAAGCTGAGCCTGCAGAATTGCCTGCCATGAAGTTAGAGTGAGGTTTGTTCAACTAATTACTTCTGAAGAGCTCCAAATGGATTTAAGAGTAATGCTGTTGACATGAAATTCTCCTTTCATGTTTCTGCAGCACCTGTTGCTCATTAAGTGCTTGGGCTGCTGAAAAGAGGTGTGCTTCCCCAGAGACTGAGAGGAAAAGTAAGGTGCACGTGGTTGAATGAAAAATGCTGGTTTGTATCAGTGAAAACTAGCTGTGAATTCTAGTGAAATCCTGGTCAAATGAAACCTGTAATAGTATTGTATATATCTGGGAGAGGGATCATACTTGAAGGTTAAAATGTTTGCAGAAGGAAAATTTCAACATTATATTTTGAAGCAATAACTCACATTAAAATGGATTTAAAATTCTGCAACAAAGCAGAATGTTCGATGTTGAGGGAAACAGAAACTGGAGGTTTTAACAACCCGGATTGCATTTACTGTGCATTTATTTGGACTGAAACATAGTCATATTGAATCTCTGGCCACACTGGTTGTACTGGATCCTCACAAACCATGGTCTTCAGTGTTTTCAGTCTAAGTTGATTTTCAGTTGATGTTGGTTTTTTCCCCTTCTTTCAGAAACGCCATTGCTCAATGGCAAAATTATGATAGGCAGTTTATAAATGTAAAGATCTGAAGAATGTGAAGAAGGGTGAAAGCCCTGGAACAATTTTTTGTCTTATTAAAAAATATTCCATGAAATGTATTATATGAACAAATAGCAACAGTGCTGCCTGTCTTAAGAAGACAGAAAGATTGATTTTCCCTGTTTTATCTGGTTCTGCTCATGTTTTCAACCCCAGTGACTATTGTAAAGCCAAGTGTTTGAGCTTTGACCTGAACAATAGCATTTCACACTTGGAAAGATCCTTATATCAGCCTCTAGGAAGTTCTCTGCCACCATGTCTGTTCATTCAATGCTTGTCCAAGGAAAATATTAATAACTGTCAGAAATGACATGGGTATAATGGATCTTCACTTGGGTTGGTGGTTTGGGCTGCATGTTTCTCAAAACAGAATTCAGATGTTTACAATGAGCCTTTGGCTCTAAAAAATGCAGGTGGCAACACAGGAACATTCAGCTCAGCCTTTACTGGACACAGTCCTACTTATCAAAATGCAGAGCTTTTCCCTGTCCAGGTTTTTGGCTGAGTCTCTGACACCTGTCAGTACTAATTTCTTCCTGGTACCCTAGATATAGAGTTATGAACTGAGACTGGTGAAAATTGGTCAGTCTTGATTGTTGTTTATCATTCTCTACAGCTACCTGAAAGGAAGTTGTAGCAAGGTGAAGATCAGTCTCTTTTCCCAGGTAACAAGGTGACAGAACAGGCGGAAGAGGCTTCAAGTTGCACCAAGGGAAGGTTGAGATTGGGTATGAGTGAAAATATCTTCACTGAAAGGGTGTTCAGGCACTGGAACAGACTACCCAGGACAGTGGTAGAATTACTGTTCCTGGAAATGTTCAAAAAACCTGTGGACGTGGCAGTTGTGGATATGGTTTAGTGGTGGGTTTGCCAGTGCTGGGTTAACAGATGGACTTGATGATCATAGAGACCTCTTTCAACCAAAATGATTGTATTATTCTGTGATTAATGAGAAAACTCACAGTTTCTCTGTGGGAGTGCCTTAAGCACAAAGTCATCAGGGCTGGGATTAAAAAAATTATTGCTCATGTCACATAGGCTACAGCTATTATTTTTCATTTTGTTGTCCAGAATGGCATTCACTTTCTAGACCCATGAGATTACTTTTCTCTATTTCTTTTGGCAAATTTACTTATTAGAGACTGAGAAAATTGTGAATCTTTTTGGTCTCCACAGCTTTTTCCTCTAATATTATAGATTTACACCTGTACCAAAAGTTTATCATGTTTGTTGTGATATGCTGAGGAAATGGGCTGTGATGGGAAGGGTCACAAACATGTGTGTGGACTCTTCTTGATTACCTGCCTGTCTCTATACTGATATCCAGGTGCTAATACACAACTTGGCATCTGGTTCTTGTTTCCTGGAATAGGACTTGTGGAGAAACAGGACAAATCCACCGAAGGGAAAGGTCATGGGTTTTTCCAGGACATCATTCAGAGTACTCATGGCTTATCCTGCTCCTTTTGTTATTATTGTTGGTGAAAACAAAGCTGCTCAATATGGCGCTTCCCTCCCTATGCTCTCAAACAGTTATATTTTCTTACAACTCTCATAAATTATTGCTTTTCAAAAATACAAAGCATTATTAAAACCAACTGGAATTCCTCCTGTTAGCCTCAGTGGGATTTAAATGAGCAACTCTGCTGAGCAAGGTGCATAGCTTTCTGTCTCTCATCAAGACCATGTGCTTTAAAAAAAAAAAAGGATTTTAGATATATATTTATCCAAAACTATACAATTTTAATTACTATCAGGGTAGAAGTCTGTAATAACAATTTAGTAGAATCCTTTCAACCCTTAGCACTCTACCTGCAGCCTCCAGATCTCTCCAGGTCCAAATCACAAGAAGAAAACTGCAAAAACCATCTCAGGTAGAACATGCTCTTTTAGGGATGTGATGCACACAAATGCATTACTTTCCTGCATGAAGACCACCACTAACTCACACAAGATGATGTTGACTCTGCTAATATGATCTCCATCAATGAAATTTACTTGGGAATTCTTCTGCCGAACACAAAATACTGTGACTCTGATGGAGATTTTGCAGCTAATGACAGTCCAAGGGCAGAGGCAGACTATTGATCGGTTTACTTTCTTTGCACTTTCCTTCGCAGATACAGGTATTCAGGTATTTTTGTGCTCTGCCCATGGGGGCCAATGATTGCCAGTGTCTCCCCACCCACCACCCAGCCCAGGTGGTTTTGTGCAGGAATTGACCTTAGTGGGGAACTGGCTGTCTTAAAGATGGCAGCTCATCCATCATGGCTTTCACAAGCTGTCAGCTTTGCATTTAATCTCACTTGTAATTTTCCAAGGGAGGTTTGCAAAAGCCACAAACAGAATTTTAATGGTATATAATGCAGTTTGTAGCTGGTGAATACTTCCTCTGTGGATGAATCTGTGTTGTGTTCTATCTGCTTTCAGCTATCCAGAGGCAGAGAACTCCCAAATTAAGCCTATGATCCAGTATGCTGTTCACAGTCCATTTGCTGTTGTAATAGGTATCTCTTTACTAAACATGATTCAGAGATATATGTTGTCACAGGTTTATCTATCGTCTCAACTTGTGTGTGCCCAAATTGGCACTCAGAACCATGCACTTTGCAAAGGAAACATGAGAAAGCTCTTTTGCAGACATCATTTTAATGAGGCTTCATTCCCATTTTATGAAGTTGTCCTAGAGAGATCTTGCTCTTTGGTTGTACTGCAAGCCTCACGTCCTTCTTCTGTAAATCCTGATCCAAACCCCACCCAGACTGTCACAGCTATTAAAAGTTTGGATCAAAATCAAGAATCTTCTGCCAGCTCTTAAATTTTCTTTCCATTATATTCACTACTCCAGTCTTTCACCTTCATTCCCTTCTTAAGGTTTACCAGCATATAAACGAGCTAAATTGGAATCAACATACCCAGAATTATACTCTTGGAAACAATGCCAGATTCAATCATGAATCTAAAGAAAAGATATAAAGCTCTGCTTCCTAGATATATATTCAATAGAATGACCTCGCTCCCTGACCTGTCTGTCCGTGTCATGCTGACAGATCATATCTTCCACTGATACAGACCCTCAGAAGCTGCAATTTGTCAACAAGTCCCTAGGCTGTGCAGAATTGGGATGGATTTCTATGATATAGTTTCTCTTCTGGCAATAAGATGGGAACAAGGTAAATCCGTGGAATTACGTGGGCGTCAGTCACCTTATCAAGGGCTTTATCCCCTGTCTCTCGTTCCATAGGTGTCTGGCCTCTTGACCAAATTACGAACCGAAAGAAAAATGTGTATTTTTCCTCTAGACATCTCTTTATGTTTACAGACTCTTCAGCAAACAGATTAATTAAATTACTATAGCTATATTCATTGGTGCCAGAAGCAATAATAGTAATTATTACAGCATTATATTTCAAAAAATGATGTTTTCAGCCTTGAAGCTGAAAAACATCAGCTAATTGTCCTGAAATTGTTTGTGCCAGGTGTCCTCCTCATGCTGAATTAGCTCATAAAATTTCGCCGAAGCAGTTAATCAGTTCCTGAGGGCAAGGTTTAAGAAAAATACCATGCTTTGAAATGAACTATCACCGTTAATAATTTTAATGTTGTCTCTGCAATTTGGCAGGAAACTGGAGTCCAAAACTAAACTTTAGTTGTCTTTTATAGAAACCCAGCCAAATCTAGCCAAGTTGAAAACCTGCAGCCACACAGAGACTGGGAGGAAGTTTTTCTGCACAATATAATTCTCCAGAGTATTTCCCAGTTCTCACAGCCTTTAGCAGCCTTGTTTCATTACAGAGCATAGCATGTCTTCCCTACAGTTGTTCTTCCTTGCAGGGAGAGAAAACACAGTTTTGATCCTAGAAAAGACAAAAAAAAAAAAANAAACAACAATAAAAAAAAAAAAAAAAAAAAAAAAAAAAAAAAAGGTGGAAAAAAGGAGTAACTAGATCGGTAAAGACTAGAAAAACACAGAATGGAACTGCAATTTTTTATACTTGAGTATTATTGTGCTTGTACCCTAATTATATTTACTTTATGTGGATCTTTTTCTTCCTTTTAGTTAATGAATGTATGAAATCTTCATTGAAACTGCAGCTCTGTGTAATCATTTGCTCAGAACTGCAGCATTTTTAACAAAATAAAACAAAAAAAATTTCCTCCTTCAGCTCAAACAAGGCATAGCAAGGAAAAAAAAATCATTATAAAGTCCAAAATAAACCAAAATAGTCTCCTATCCAGACAATCAATTTCTCAATGGTGCCCAATAGACATATTGAATCATGCATTTTGCTTACACAGCTGCCCAGAGAAAAACAAGGACCATATTGCTACCCATCGCCTTTTGCTAGAGGTTGGCAATTATAGCAGTTGGAAAGCAGTAACCATCTTTCATTGTGTCAGTAAGTATTATTCAGGTTGGCATACAGCCTTCCTGCTTACCCTCACAATATTCTTAATTAAATTAAGATTATACCTGAAGCACAGAGGAATGATTCTTACTAATGTCACAAAGTTTGTGACTTGATGCAAAGGTGACAGTGAGGGATTCTGTGGTCCGTGTTATGCAGGTGCAGTCTCAGTGAAGATTTACTTCCAGGCTGGAATGAACTGGTTTTCTGTGTCATCCCAAATCCTGTTTCTCACCATGTTCAGCTTTACAGATAGGTGGAATAAATGCAGTGAGGTGGCATCATTATTTAATAATAAAGAGCATTTTCCTTATGGTAGATACAAGAGACTGTTTTTGTATCTTGAGTCACAGGAATTTATTTCCCTAATAAATATAAATGGCACGTTGGGTGCATGCAGGTAGAAATAAAAACCAACCAAACAAAAAAATTAAAAAAAACACCAAAAAACTCAAAAAACAAAGCACCGAGATGAGTCTTGTGGTAGATAGTAGCAATTGAGACTTTTCATAGCCTATTATGTAGCCTTTCGCAAGACTGTCTCAAAGT
Organism: Sclerurus mexicanus; assembly: GCA_013396755.1. Lineage (NCBI taxonomy): Eukaryota > Metazoa > Chordata > Aves > Passeriformes > Furnariidae > Sclerurus > Sclerurus mexicanus. The sequence goes on from VWZF01001235.1 coordinate 41,014, forward strand.
ACTCTTTGGCTTTTTATCAGGATGTTTGGAAAGTTACTTGAATAAATCATGATATTCAAATGCAAATAAAAACAAAGGCTGGGATTTCTGACCTAGAATTTGAATATACACCATACATGTCATTCATACTGTTCATTTATTCAGATTTATGTTCAAACACTGAAAAGAAAGGGTAATCTATTGGCTGGGAAGCTGGCTTAACATTTACAAGCTCATAGAATTTGCTCTGTGTTTTTCTGTGGACTCACATGTTATTGGATGAGCTCCCATAGTGTAAAAAGTACCTTAAATGGTAGGCAGTGGTAGTCCTTATGATAAGCATTTGAGCTTTATTTGAATCACATACTAATCAGCATGCCAAGAGATAGACAATACAAAATCTCAGGAATAAGATCCCTGTTACAAAATTCAGGCTAGTTGAAAGAGCCATCTTCCTTCCCTCTAGGCTTATGGTGATTCCTCCCTTAACATTTTCTCAAAATACAAAGACACATTTCCCACATGTTCTCCAATAAGGGCAAGTACATGAGGACACTTAGGGAACATGATCTGAAAAATAAATAGATTTTGAATCTTCATACAGCTCAGGCATGAGCTCAGTGGTAAGATTACAGGCCTGCCAAGACCAAAACACTCAAAGGCATGCCCAGAAATTAATGTGACTGAAAAATATTAAGGTACGAAACTCGGTGTGCTTAAAGAGTCAAGTTGCCTCCAGGATTAGGTTAATGCTGAACAAGATTTTCCAGGGTCTTAATTCTATAGAAGTCTTTCTCATCATCCATTGCAGCCTATAGAATAAAGGTACCAGCACTGTCAAACTACAGGTGCTAAAGAAAGGAAATGCATGGTAAAATTGATGCTTCAGAGTTAGGGACATAATATACCTGAGCACATAAATATTGCCACACTACTCTGTTCTAATATCTTATGAATTCAGTCTGATCCTTTCACTCTTGAGTCTTCTCTACTGAGTGCTGCTAGATTATATTCCTGTAAAATTAAAGGTCAGTGATTTGCAGGGTCAAAAAAGTCAGACTATATATATTGTAATATTCTTGTGTTGATTAATGCTCCGTGCATTAGGGAATATTTATGGACTTTTCTTTTCTTTGTAGGTCTCAACTGAAGAAGGAATGAGTTTAGCCAGAGAATACTCCTGCTCCTTTTTTGAGACTTCAGCTGCTCTCCGCTTCTACATTGATGATGTCTTTCATGGACTAGTGAGGGAAATTCGAAGGAAAGAGTCTTCACTGCCCATGGTAGAGAAGAAGATGAAGAGGAAGGATAGTCTGTGGAAGAAACTGAAAGGATCCTTGAAGAAAAAAAAGGGAAGTACAACCTGATGGCAATTCTCCAGTAGCCACCCATAAGGAGCTGACCACAGTAACTTGTAGTAGTTCAAAAAGGCAGCATTGATACAGCATCTTCCAGAACAGGTTCTGGAGTTCCTTCCCTTCAGCCCTCATGCAGGAATACCTCCCTGAAGTACCAATTCATGGTTGTCCTTTGGCTCTTCTGTACTGTAGATAAAATCATTCATGATACCTTCTCATCCCTTTTCTGCAAAGCCGAATGGATAAAATACTGTGGGGTTTTTTTAATGTGTGTTCCCTGGCTAATCTTCAAATACTAGGATTTATGCCAGCATCTAAGGCAGAACCAGCTTCCACCAGCTCTAGGACAATGGAAGTACCTATTGCCTCCTCTCTCCATGCATGGGTGATTTCAACATCCCGGGAATGAATAACGTTGATTTCAATGGGCATTTTGACTGTTTAAGGACTTATGGATTTGACTTTCAGCTTCGCATTCACATGTGGGTTTAGGGTTATACTGTGCTCAGCCTGCAAGCATGAGACTGTTCAAATGTATGTGTGAACCAGGCCCAAAGGGAACGCTGGGGACTCACAGTTTTGACCCTGTGGTGCCCTATCCTTGTTGTGTCCTTTCCAGTTAGCAGGAAGGTTTTTCAAGCAGAGTACAAATCATGCACCAGCTGTCCAGAGACTGCAGAGATACTGCTCTGTCTCCTCTGATCCTTACTCACCAGGGCTGGGTAGCAGAGGGACTGTGTCCTACAGACATGCAGTGCATGAAAATCATGGAATAGTCTGTGTTGGAGCAAACTTTTAAAGGTCAGCTACTCCAAACCCCTGCAATGAGCAGGGACATCTTCAGCTAGACCTGCTCAACCTGGCCTTGGATGTTTCCAGGGACAGGGTAGCCACCACATCTCTGGGTAACCTGTGCCAGTGTTTCAGAATCAGCCACACTTCCCTGTCTCAGCAAGGAGCACGCAAATGCACTGTCTGTCTGATGCTTCCCAGAGCCCTCCCTAGAGCAGTGCAGCTCAGTCCCGGCACGTAACAGCATCTGTCATGTAGTATCCCACCCTCAGCTTAAGAGAATTGCATCAGATCACTCACCATTGTTCACAGTCCTTGACCATCCAACTGAATCACATAAACAATCAGCTAGACTGGTCTTTTGAATATTCCTTTTTAAAGCTGGCATGAAGCAAACTATATTCTCATAAACTTTCCCTCCCCCCAACTTCTTTTACTATTGTTGCTATTTATAAATTTTACAAATAAAACATGCATAACTTTTGTCAAAAATAAAGATTGGGATTTCCATGAAACCATACTAGCAGTCAGTGTCATTTTTTTCTGCCCTGTAGTGATAATTGATATAATTAATATATATATGTATATATCTTTGTTAGTAAATGTTCATTTTTTCACTTTTCTTCTTTGACTATTTTGCAGGGTTTCAACCAATTATATTTTGCATGGTTCAAGGGGCAGTAGATTTGTTACAAGTTAAGGTTTCGTGAAGAATTTTAGTTAATTTCTGATGATTAAAATCTGGTGTTTTATTCTTTACCTTCCCTTACTTTCAAGAGAATCCAATGATATTTTTTGACCTGTCAAAAATCCTTCATCAAAAGTACTGCTTTGTTGTATGCAGTTAGATAATATGTGGCTATATTTCTACTTTAGAAAGATTGTTTCAGAGGAATACAAATACACACACACTCTTTAAGTGAATTTTCTGTTTCCGGCCTGCAAAAGCTGAAGCCTGCATTTATACTATTGTAATTATTGTTATTATTACTTTATCTGTATTGCTACAGATATTTCAGGTCAAGCATCCTAGATGCACTTGTCCAAAGAGTTTGTAAGCTAAGTATTGGTGGAGGGACAACAGGAGGCTGCACCGAACAGATGGCAGCTATGAGACAATAAATAGCAAGGGGAAACATCTGTGACTGCTCCAATACTGCACAGTGCATAGAGGGGAATGAAGCAGTCATTCCCTGTGTAAGGGAGCATAGAAATTACCATACTGAGAAACCTTGAGGGATGCTCTTTGTTTTTTTTTGAGGCAGATGCCTAAGCTTTGAGTCAATTGAAAATAATTTAGCATTGGTTATGTCATTTCACTCACCCTACTGAGGGAACATAATATATCAACACAGGCTTGGCTCTGCAGTTTTAGGGGTACTTCACTTCAAGTCATTTTGAAATACAAAAACAAAAGGTTGCAGACGAGGGCACAGATACAGCATAAGATTAAGATTTAAACGTATTAACATAATTAAAAATGCCCATTCACTGGCATTAAGGTCATCTGGAATGGAGCAGCATCTTTCCATGCTGTTAAACTCCCTTAGCCTTCACAGCAGGGTTGCCACACACAAGCTGTTGCTGGAAGTGATTCCTGGACTGTGTTGGTTTCTGCACCATGCTCAGTAACCAGTTACAAAAGTTCTGGTCTTCTGTGGTCTGAAACCATGAGCACTTTCTGTCATTTGAATATCTCTTAGGCAGAAAAGTCTGTACTTTTTCTCACTGCACTTTGATTAAGTAAAACTTGAGAAAGACCATATAGACATTCAGAACCCCTCTTCGATTAATATGGAGAGAGTGGTTCTTCTTGTTTTGTCTTATCTGGCTTGGATGGTCAGCATACAGTGACACATCCCGCAAGCTGGTTGTCTCCTTACAGTGAGTGTATCTCAGTTCAAAAAATCCAGCCTAACATTTGATGGCTAAATTCAGGTGTGATAAACACCTTCTTTAAACATTTGTCTATCCAATCCAACAGCAGAGAACAGTTCTGCAAATGCCTAGCATTGAGCCTTGTTTCTGAAACACCTGACTGTCCTTTATTTTTAAATTGGGAAAGTCATTCTGATTTGACATGACCCAATTCCTCAATAATCTATAATGCTTAACCTCGGCTAATTGAGCAGACATGATGGAGGTTAAAGTCACTGAGGATAACATAAGTCATAACTGCACAAGAGGCTGGGTGCAGTTCCTGTACCTAATTAATAATTATGATTCCATCACAGAAAATTGTATTTAGCTGTCAAACCTAGCTGACAGAATTAAAAAAAAGCAGCTCTGTGTCTGAAGACCTTTCTGTATCTGACTATTCTCTCATCTAATCATGTCTGGAAGATTTGAAGAAGGAAACAGATCACTTTATTTTGCTGTGTTGCCTATAGTCCCATGAAGGTGGCTGCTATAACTTATTCCACTGTCAGACTGTGTTGCAGTTGCACCATAATTCAGGTTCCTCCAGGAATATAATTAAAGCCAGATAATAAATAAAATAATAACAGTTTGCAAATGTATGCACGGTGTCTCTCGCAAATACATAATATATGGCAGTTAATTACCCTTTTTTGCAGCTGTGGCAGATCACATGTTGTCTCTAGTTGAGAAGTAATCTGGGGAAGGCTGTAAGTCAAGGTGGGATATTGCAGTACTTAGGTTTTCATTTTTCATGGCTTTTGCACACAGGCCTTAGGACTTAAGTGAACAATCCTGTGTTGCCTCAGATTAGCAGTTCATGAATTATGTTAGTGATTTGATGTCTTTACAAATGATCTAAAATAATTCCTTTAAACACAAAAAAAAATAGAGAAAAAAGAAAAAAAAGTGTATTTTGAAACTGACATGTAAGAATGAAAAGAAACGAGAATGAAAAGAATGAATTATCCTTATTTTGTCCACTATATGTATTATATAAAATAGATACACAACATACAAGTCTCAGCCCTGTCTTGTATCGATGATTTATACTCCACAACTATGTCAAATTCTTCTCCTAGTTTGAACATTACTCTCAGTGGCTCAGACTGTGATATTTATGACAAACAAAGCAGCTACAACTTGGTCTTCTTGTAGAAAGAGTAAACAAAGGTATCTGCTGCAGCCATCTCAGAAGGTGATACCGAGAGAATGATGTCAACTTTTAAGATCAATGTTAAAAATTAAACTGAAAACTTTCAATGCATTTTATATAAATCACAAAAAATTTTATAGTTATATGCATTAGTGTTGGCCTGAATCCATCAAAAGACGGATGTCTAGTGTAGGCAATTACACCAATATAATTCAGCCAAGTATACTTACAGGAGTTAACCATATTTAGACATCCCCCTCAGGGACTTTTATTTATGCAAGTGTGCAACACTACTCATTGTTTGTGACTCTGGAAAAAATCTCTTAAAGTTAGCAGAGGAATGATAAAATTCTAGAATGTGACTTTAATACAATGTTAAAATCACTGTTCCCATTACACTGAATGGCACTTGAATGGAATATTGTCTTAGATCAGTTCTGAGCAGCCTCCCTTTTAGTGCTATTTCCAGTTTGATCAGCCCCCTCAAGCATGTGGAGCTCCTTAGGATGTCTGCCTGGCAAAATGATTTGTAATGGGGATGGCATTGTCTCACAGATGCTGTGAAAGTCACCCCAAGAGGCATTGCCCTGCACCTCTAGCCTGATTTATCACTCCCTGGTGCTCTTGGTTCTAAGCCTCCTCAATTTGAGCTCTCCAATTTTGTTACATCGCGCTGAATTATAGGGTTGTTTTGCGATGAGGACAAATGTCCGTTCAAGAGCACCAAACTCATTTCATGATCTGAACTCTTTCACCAAGAGGTAATAAAGACAAGAACATCCAAAGCTATTGCATCACCTACTGTATATCTTCTGTCAATAGATAATTAATGTGACAATGAGATTTTCCCATTCTCACACTTTGTCATGCATCATTTTTTACTGTGCTGTTAGACTTATAACTGCTTCAAAAACTCCATGACCAAACTCAAAAGCCATTATTTTCCATGGTGCAGTTAGAACAGAATTCCAGTAAAAGAAAAAATTTAAGAGGGTAAAGTAAAGCAAGCATTACCATAATATTATATTGCATTTATTTGTATATAAAAAACCCTATATCATTTTACCCTTCTAGTTTAAGTATAATCAATTGAAGAGAAAGACAACCTATTTTACATCTATGAAATTCATCAAAGTCTTATATATTTATGCTTTTCTCACACTCTATAAACAAGATAGTTCAAAATTCCTAGTCGCAGAAAAACCAAGATAGAACTAATAGATTAAAGAACTGGGTCATAGCTGATGGTTGTGACTTCATTCAGCCCATTAAAAAAGTTTCCTTCCGTTAGTTTCTCTGCAAGCCCAAAACACCAAGGCTAACTTATCCATCTTGAGCTCCATCCAGAAAAAAATCATCCTTTTTCATTTCACAAGGGCATGTACTGACAAGGGGGAGTAGGTTTAAACTGAAAGAGGGTAGGTTTAGTTTATATTAGATATTAGGAAAAAAATCATCACTATGAGGATGGTGAGGCATAGGTTTCCAGAGAAGCTGTGGCTTCCCCATCATTGGAAGAGTTCAAGGTCAGGTTGGACCAACCTGCTGTAGTGGAAGGTGTCCCTGCCTATGACAGGGAGGTTGGAACCAGGTGTTCTTTAAGGTCCCTTCAACTCAAATCATTCTATTATTCTATTGCACTTATTTTATTGCATCAGTCTCAGCTTTGGAAAAGACTGTCTCAAGACAAACATTTTATAAACTAAAGGCACTGCATCGTCTGCCTTCTTCATAAATTTCACATTAATATTCATACTAAAAAGAATGAGTAATGTTTTTAACTATAAGCATTTGCAAAGTCAACTCAGCTTTCTGAGTAAGAAACTGGTAGTTCCCGCAAACTGAATTTGCCTTCACTGCTAGACACTTCTGACTAATCACAGATGCCTCTTTATATAAGACATTGACTGAATAAGATGAACACTTAAGATATTCAGTCAGTGTAAGTGGGCAGCTCATCTGAAGGCAATGGGAAATCTTATGGTTGATTCACATCCGTCTCCAGAAGAGAATTGCCCATTATGGCATGATGGTGAATACACTTCAGTCACACAGAGGAAGATGTTGTTTCTGTCACTAAAAACTTACAAAACCCATAACTGAAAGCAAAAGACAATTTAAGGGAGACAGAATAAACAGACTATTAGTAATGGGAAGGATAGACAGAAGCAGTAGATAAGAATACAGTATGAGTAAATGTATGAAAGTCATAGAACCATAGAATGGTTTGGGCTGGAAGGGACCTTTAAAGGTCACCTAGTCCACCCTCCTCTGCTATAACACAGAGATAACTTCAACTAGGTCAGCTTCTCAGAGCCCTCTCCAATATGACCTTGAATGTGTCTGGGGATGTGGCATCTACCAGCTTTCTGGGCAACCTGTTTTAGAGACTTTGGAATGCCTTCCTCGCTCTGGATGAGCCTTAATGCCTTCTAGAAAGGGAATAAGACCAGATGTAATGACAAGAATTTACAACACAAGCTGCAGAGATTTGGTTCAAGTGTACACACCCTAGTAGTTTGATGGAGGATATTAGGATGAGATGCGTGATACCAAGAACAATAGAAATTGATGATGATTTTGTTGGCCTAGAAAATGGAGGGGAAAGGTCAGAGAAATGTCTACTGCTGTGAATAGTCAAGACAGTTTGGGAGCATATTTTTATAAAAAATTAAATACAAAGAACACAACACAGAATGGGAAATTGAACAAGAAGAAACAATACCAAAACTCAGTACAGTGAATGGAAAGTTTGGATTGCCATCCATGGAGTATGCATGAGAATCAGATTGAAGCTGACTATGGAATAAGTTGCTGAAACTTCTTTAGATACTTAAGAGAACAAATCTCTCTGTGGTCTCTGCTGGCTCCTTGTACTGTCCGTGCTTCAGAAACTAAAAGCAACTCCTTTCAACAGAACAGTCGGGGAAAAAGATGGATGCTCAGCTCTGTAATTTTGGAAGGATAGTAGCAATCCCTTCATTTATATGCCTCATAACTAATATAAAAGATGGTATGATAGCTCCCTGCTGAAGATTTTAAATGGTACTTCAAATATGTGGTTTCATCTGGGAGAACAGCTACCAGTTTGCAACCAGTGCATGCAGATCATTCGCTGCTGGCTTTTTCCCTCCCACTGTGCTCAGAGCAGATGTTAGTGAAAAATGTAGGAACCTGCCTCTTCTCTCCTGTTTAGTTAATAGGGTGTTCACTGAATACTCCTAAGTCTTTATCTAGCAAAACTGGATGAGATCCAGGTTATCAGAGAATACAGCAGGGATGGCTTTAAGGAGGCAGATGTTCAAAGGAGTACTTTGAAGAGTTTTTTGACCTGTGAGAAGTTGATTACCATGATGTGGATGAAAGATGAGAAGAAAAATAGATGAAACCACAAAGCCTAAGAGAATATGCTATACCTGCCAACAAAAAAACTTCAGAAAGACTTAAGTTAAGGAAGCTGTAAAATACTGCTGTGATGAAAGTTCTGAGCCAGGATAGACCTTCAGGGACTGACAAGAAATTTGAGAACAGTCAGTACCACCTCAGTTCTTTCACCAGAGAGAGATTTTCCAATCCACTTGCCACTGAGTGATAAAAATCCTTACAGAGAATCTCAATGATTCAAATAGATGGGAGAAGAAAAGACATACTAAGACACAAAAGGACCTTCAGTTTTAATGAATAAGAAGGCCTGACTCGTTTGAAGATTGCCCAGTTTATTTTGTAAATGAAGAACAAGTTTGAAGACCACTGTTAAAAGCCCTCAGTATGCCTTGGACATAAATCAGTGCCAATAATTTCAGCGATACACAAGTGGTTGTCAGACCAGCACTCCTTGACCAACCCTTTCCAACACCACAGAGAACCTGCATCCTCACATACTTGTTCATTGCCAAATGGTTCACCAGTGCTAGCATTGCATTGGTGCTGAGTGCTAAACCCCAGGCTCTGCCTCACAAACCTGCTGTTGGGCCCACAGTCACCTGTGGATCTCTCTTAGGGAGCAGATTCTAAAAAATTCAGAGCCTGGAGGAGGAATTCCTTATTTCATTCATCACAACCCTCAGGCCTGTGGCAGATCCTTTCCCCTGGGGTGGGTATGAGCAGGAGCAGGAGCACCATTACTGCTGGAAAGACATCTGTGGGCAGATGCCCTTTCCCAACCATCCATCAGCTGTGCTGATCAAACAGCTCTTCTTGCCACACTTCTTTTCCTTGCAAAAAATGTCAGAATTCTAGAGTCAAATAAAATGGTTTTTACCATTTCGGAACTGCATGCATTCTTTTCATCTTGTAAAGCAGGGCAGGCACTATGGGACTGCTTTCTCACTGGAAAATATATACTATATATATATATCCCAAATATTCTCAGAGACATGTACATTTATACAAACCCCAGAATTCTACCTGTACCCATCTATCTTGAAGCTTGTTTCTGAAGAAAAACTAGGGTGACTTTTTTTTTTCCATATCTTTGTGCCACTAGAGGAAATGAAAGAGACAATCTACTTCACAGTTGTATTGATAACACCCACAGCTTCTGCTTTCTGTGGGCTTCATTAGGTGCTTTCAGTCTCTATTTTCCTAAACATAAAAACCATAATAGTCTTGTTTTCCCTACAAAGAAATCCAGGAAAACTAAGTTAAATATAGATATTTAACATGGCCACATTTGCGTAAAAGAAAGACTAAACATCACATTTGGGTGGTGATAACTCATGGTGAGGATGAGCAGGCTCCTGCACTTGGTGGAGAAAGTGCATGTGACTTATCTTAGGTATTTCTAGTCTCTGTAATAAAAGTGGGCCAGTGAGGGAGCGGAGTCTGCTGGGATAACTTTGGGTATGTACATTAATCATCAGTAATAGAAAAAAGTAAATAGAAGTTCAATATTTGGCTAACTTCCAACTGTTGAGGCACACTGGATGGTAGGCAAGGCTTCCAGGGGAACTGATGAAGGCCTTTACATTTAGGTCACCTATATTTAGACAAGATAAAGCACTATGTCTCGTCCTACTAAGAGCTGTTCCAGATTAATAGATCATTTCTCTCTCCAGCTTTCACATTTCTACAGGGGACTGCTGTGCTGCTGCTTACAAAACAATGCCTGGATTTGAAATAAGTTTGGGTATGATTTAAGTTTAAAAAAATCACATTTATCTTTAGAAAATAGTAAGTTGAAAGGAATAGGGATCTACTTCACTTTGACCAATTCAGAGATTATTTTGTGATTTTTTTTTTTTTTGTTAGATTTGTGAGTTTAAGCACTGGCAGTGACTTAGGTAACATGACTATCATCCATCAAGAGTTTCCCTGGTATAGGATGAAAGTCTCTCAGCAGTTTCTTGTTTTGATATATGTCCTACTGCTTTACCTTAGTTAAAGATTTACAATACAAAAGAATGTATGTTTTATACTGCAGCCAATCAAATGCTTGTTTCCTGCTGATGTCAAAGAAGAATCCCCAGAAAGAGGATTAAAACACATTCAGATATGTTATGTGTGCTCTTTCAGACACCACTCACTAGAAACTACCTGAGTCTGAAGTAGTTTCTTTGAAATCAGGGATCCTCAATTGAACCACTTTCATGAATTTATTCTGGAAAACTTTCTGGAACCTGTAAACTTTTGCAAGCATAAAATTCACCCTAGGTTGCACAAGGCCTTCCTGGGAAACCTGGAGAAACACGAACAATTTTCCTTTTCTTATCCAGTTGTAGTGCAGGGGTAAGCATCCAATAAGTTCACAAATTCCTCTGTATACTATCTGCATACAACAGAATTTAGACTGCTAGAGCTTCATTTCAATAGCTCAGTGTGGGCTTTTCTTTCCTCTTGAGAGATCCAAAGGCATTTGCTTTTCCATAGCAGGAGCTGGAAGCCCTGGAGAACACTTTGAGACATTCCAATCGACTTAGGCAGGTAGGTCTTCATGAGAATGCAGGAGACAAATGCAACCCCACCACAAGTATGTGTTTCATTGTGAACTACTCACATGGGATGATTCCTGATCCATGTCAATGTCCCAATAGTGCCAAGGCACTGCTTCTGAGAAATTTGTTTTGCCCTGAAGGAATATGAAGCCGGGTAACACCCTCAGTACTCAGAGATATGTTAGATCACAGTGTCACAGGATGGTTTGGATTGGAAGAGACCTCAAAGATCTAGTTCCAACCTCTCTGCCATGGGCAGGGACACTTTCCACTAGACCAGGTTGTTTCAAGCCTTGTCCAACCTGGCCTGGAATACTCCAGGTATGGGGCAGCCACTGCTTCTCTGGGCAACCTGTGCCAGGGCCTCACCACCTGCACAGAGGGCCATTTATATATATCCACCCCATCCTGTGGCTCTGGGCCGTATGCTCTTCTCCAGAACAAAATTACAAGATTGGCCTATAAAGAAACCACTGTAGAAAATTCTGTTTTCTTTCCCACTGCAAGGGGAACAAGATATCTCACATTTCTCACAGCAGCTCCTTGAATAAACTTAGAGTGCTGTGTGTGACACAGCAAATAGCACAGGACCAGTGCAGCCACAAAATAATTACTGACATATTTTATAGTGACTTTCACTATTTATGTGTCTATTGTTTCCTTGTAAATACAAAATAAGTTTGACGGAATTGTGTCAGCTGGTCTAAGATGTGATAGAAGTTCAGCTTCTATGGGCCATCAGGAAGAAATATGAATAGCCATTGAGCTTGCAGTGAAAACAAGTGCTACAGAGTCTAGAAGCAGCAATGCATTGAGCAAGCTCATTTTTGTTTAAAGAAGGGCCATCTCCAGTGGAGAAAAATATTTAAATCAGTTACTCATTTACTTGAATGGATCTTGAGGTTCTGCTCCATGCTGGCTCTGGGTCACTCTGCATTCTTTTCTCCAGTTATGATTATTTTACTTTAGTTTCAGTTGCCTCATCTAAGCATTGAAATTAAAAATGTAACATGTGGGTTCTATAATCTAAGCTTTAGGGACATTTCTGAAATGCTCTCCATACTCTATTTTTAAAGCCTTTTTTCACAGTCAGTTATAAAATTATCAGGAAATTCAATGAAAAGAACCCTTTTTGTGGAATCACAGAATCCTATAATAGTTTGGGTTGGAAGGGGCCTTAAACACCATCTTGTTCCAACCCCCTGCCAACTAGACCAGGTTGCTAGTGGAAGGTGACTTTTCCTTAGAAGTTAAGCCAATAGTCTAATAAGGTCACCTCCCAATGCATTTTTGATAAGAAGTCTCTCTGTTATTACCCCTCCACACTCTCAAAATCCCCCAAAAAATGTTAACATAAATGCACAACAGTACCATAACAGTAGAGAAAGTTGTTATTTTACAAAATACGAGTGAAGCTGAAATATTCAGGTTTAATAAATTCTTAATGACTTCAGAACCACTTCAATTAGACAAATCCATGAGGAGAGTGAGGATACAAAAAGTATTTTCGAGATCAGCATGGTGTTTTCTCAAAGGTTTCCCATGACTACACTGTGTTGGATGAGGCTTTTCCTTTGCTTAAATCTAGCCTTAGAGTGCATTATTTCTGCCCTCTGACATACATGAATTTCAGAACACAATTTTTGCAGATCAGATATAAAAATTACAAACGTATCATGTTATTTATATACAAAATCAATATATTAACTAGAAATATGTAACTTCTTGACTGAAAACATTTAAATATTTTGTTGGGGTTTTTTTGTTTGTTTATTTTATTATGAAGAATGTTTTCCAGTTCAAGTTTTATCTAGTAAACGCTGAAGAATTGTTTTGTTGTTCGATTGAAGGTAAGTTTTTCTATTTTTTTTTTTTCATTTTTTATGGGCTGTTTTATAACTGCCAGGGAATCAGCTCTATCTTACCAGAAGATCTAGGTCCAGACAGTATTCATGGCACTGACATTTCCCATGTTCCTACACTATCAGGTAGGATTTAAAGAGATGGTACTGCCTTCCACTTTGCTCTGTGGAGCAGAAATGTCACTCAGCAAAAACAAGAGCAACAAAGTGATGAATTCTCTGCCAGTTTAGGACTAAAAATCTGGCAGCATGAGGAAGAGGGCAGGGCTGCAAGCAGTTTTAACTTGATTGCCTCCAGCTGTCTTAGAAATGCAGCCTCGGGCCCTGAGTAACTCTGCGCTTGAAAAATGTGTTTAAATGTTAAAAAAAAATTAGGAAAGGTTTTAATTTGTTTGTTTGTTTTTTGTTCTCTTTTGGTTTGGATTTGCTTTTGGTTTTGTGCTTTTATTTTGGGTGTTTGTGGGGTATTTTTGGTGGGTTTTTTTTTGGTTTTGGGTTTTTTTTTTAAATAATGATCTCTGCTAATTAGGATTGTCAGTAGCCCAGCTTAAAATGCTGTTAAATGACAGTTTAAAATTAAAGAGAATCATGGAAGCTCATTACTAAGCTTTCTTTTCCATTCTTGATGTTACTTGTATTTTTATACCATTGTCCATAAGGACATCATCACCTTTGTTACATACATTATTTCTTCACGTCAGCTATCATGTCAAATCTGGAGTATAACTGAGTTTACAATGGATTTTCCAGTGCCATCAGTGCATTTTTGACTTCAAACACTGAAGATAAAAAGAAATGATGGAGCCCAAGATGCCCAAATCTTCTGTTCAAAATATATATGAGGGCATTCAAATGTCTCAAGTTGTAATAAAATCTTTGATATCTGGAGAAACCTTCAAGAGGATGAGTTGAGTCAGCATTGAGATGGATAATATAACATTTATTGGATCTCCTACCACTGCCAGAAAGACAGGTTTGCTGCTGCACCACATCAGACAATCCCAGCCCCGCATTCCACATTGTTCTCTCTGAGAGATATTTTCTAAGCACTAAGAGAAAGTTGATACCTATAGAAACCTCAATTGATCCTGCTTGAAAATGTCTTTACAAGCCTCCTACAACATCAGCTAGGTTTAAATTGAATACTAGAAATAAATCCTTTCCTGTGAGGGTGGGCAGGCCCTGGCACAGGTTGGGCAGAGAAGCTGTGGCTGCCCCTGGATCCCTGGGAGTGTCCAAGGCCAGGTTGTATGACGGTTGGAGAAACCCAATCTAGTGGAAGGTGTCCCTGCCCATGGCAGGTGCACTGGAACTAGATGGTCTTTAAGGTCCCTTCCAAACTCTAACCATTCTATTATTCTTTGAAATGCTTTCATGTTATCATAACCAAAATAAAATTGGCTTGAATTCTATTTTTTTTAAAGCTCATTTTCCACCACATCTCACACCTAGTTAAAACTGAATAAATAAATAAATACACGACTACAACAAACCAAACCAACAAAGAAAAAACACTCTTCATGTGCAGGCATCAAATTTCTACAACTTGTGTCTGTTGATGGAAGTGAGTAATGTAGCAAAAAACACATATGCAGATTCACATCCATGAGCACCTCACATCAGCTCTCTCCAAAGCACACACCACTGAAAGCTGAAGAGAAAACTAGACTTCATGTGAGGTTTTACTCCCTGTCTGCTAAATCAGGTTCTCCAAGTGGGCATCTAAATTCTTTAATGAAAGTATAAACAGTGCTGGAAGATAGACTACGGGATTTAAAGGCCAGCCCTGATAAATAATTGAGCTAGTCAGCATAAAGCAGTGTTCAAGGAGAGTGCATGAAATCCTGCTTATTTCATGATCTAGTGGCTTGCTTAAAACTCTCAGTTAAACACCTGTCTTAGTCTTGTGTTTTCTGCTGTATTTAAGAATGTAAAAGTCTTTATTCTTTCTTGAAATGGACTGAGAAGAGCAGACTAAGACTGCAAGTGAAGACCACTCTTGATTCAGGGCTATGAGGCAGAGAGTTCCTCCATTCATGGGTCTGAATTTATGCGTCTGAGAAGGCTTCAGACCCTCCTTGTATCCGAAGTCTGGGCATACACCACATTGAAACAACAATTAAAGTTATTAAAATGTAACATGCAACAAAGGACTTGGGCAAGGATTTTGATGCATGGATTTAGATTTTTAAATTTCAAGATAAAAGCAGAATACCTTACAGTTCACACACCTTCATTTTGAGCATAATAATTCTATTGCACAGGTTCTGTCTAAGTTTCAAAATGCACAACCTGGCTGAGAATCCTCCTAAAGAGAAAACCACAAACACTTAGATCTGAAAAAGAAGATTAGAAGTATTTTGTAAGGATACTGCTGCCTGCTATAAAAACATGCTTCGTTTTTTTCATGTCTCTGCTGCAATTAAAGGACTGACCAGTACTAGCAGTTACATAAAACCACTATCTCACTGGAGCAGTAGAAATAATGTTGCCAAGGTGATTCTGTTTTCTGTGATATTCTAAGCATATGGTGAGACAAAAATGCTGTAATACAAAGGCTTAAATCTTACTGGGCACAAAGGCTACATTTCAACTCTCAGCTGAGAAAGTGGGACTTTCATTACTATGGTAATTCCAGGTAAAAGGACCAAAAATAGTCGATTTTTTCTACAGACTTAAAAATGAAAATTCTTGAACAGCCCAGAATATCTTAGCACAGCGGCAGGTTTTTATGAAGATAGTGTTAGTTAACATATTTTTATTACTGTATATTTCAGTTAAAAAATAGATAAAAAATTCAAGTTATGTTGGATTCATATCAAATCATCCAGGCAAGCTTCCAGACAGTGGGCTGTTTCCCAAATGACAGTAATTTCATTAGTATACTTCCTGCGGCTCATCCAGCATGCTAAACCAAGCGCTTGGTAGTAGATGATGCTGTCTAAATATTTTGTGCTCCCATAATGAGGGTTTGACAAGTGGTTTAACTCTGTTTTCACTAAACTAAATAGGTGATTTACCATTAACATCAGTATGAAAGGAATCAAGGCAGGTGTTTTATGCAACTGCAGTTTATCAAGTTTCCTTTGGCTGGGTGTATTTTGAGGTTGTCTTCTGTTTATTACCTGGTTTTGAAGTGGATTGGCCAAAAGTGGACAATGGACAAGGGGTGACACAGCCTTTTTATTTCTGGGGCACAGAAAATAAGGATTATATTAAGGAAATTTGACACAAGGAATATGTTAAGTGAGGAGGATTCACCAGGATATTGGCATGTTTTAACTTCCTGTTGCAATGTGTGGTGGAGCTTTGTGCCTGAAAAGGTCAGAAAACTGTGCAAAGAGCTCTGTATAGAAAACCCACCCATTTCTTGTCTATTTCAGCCTAAAATCTTTACTGCAAATTCTGACCTTTTTTTCTTAAATTTAACCGTTCTTTCCTCAAGTCTTCCTTGTTACTTTTCTTCTTAGAAGTAAAACATAAGTTTCACTCATTCTTATGAGTGAACTGTGAGCAAGAACTACTGTTACTGCTAATATTATTGACATTATTTCCTTGTATTCTTCATGAGATGATAGTTATTTCTTTACCTTTTTTTGGTAGGAGGTTGTTGGTGGTAATTATTTATAAATCCTACCTCCAGCTCCACCAGATGACTAAGGAACTGTTTCAGTATGGGACTTTGCAGGATGTGGTTCAGTTGTGCACCCATATGTGTGTCTGCACCTTTGTTATGGTGAATCCTTAAATGTGAGAACACGTAAAAGAGTTTTGGGAGGAAAAGAGATGAGTTTCAGCATCACTTTTTTCGTGGTAAACAGCCTTTCACAAGTGATCTATGTGTTTTACAATTCTTAGCTGTTAAACACCCACTGCTAAATCTCTCCTCATGTATTGTCAGATCTGGGAGTAGAAAGAAAAAATGGTAATGATCTTAAGTCATAGATGCTACACCACGAGAAGTGCAATAAATCTTTTCTAAATGGTTTTATTATTTTTCTCTGTGCAGCACTTCTGGACATTTTCTAATAAATTATTACAGAAAATTGGTGTCCATTTAGAAATTCAGAGTGTCAATGCGATTTATTAGAGCAAAACTTCATAATAATTAACAATAAATCGAAAAATGCAGAGAAAATTCAGCTTTCTCATCAACTTATACAAGTAGGCTACGGTGCTATAATCTAAAAACACTCTAATACATATTTTATTATTTTCAATGCTGATACAAATAATTATATAGAGTCAGATCTCTTAGGACTTTCAAATTTCAGCCTCATTTTGTTGAGTCCAAAATGTTCAATAACCTTGATTAAATGCCAGCAAGGGATGTGAGTCTGAGACATCACATAATAAAGCTGAGTCAAATATTAGTTCTGCACAATCTTGGCTCACTCTACACCACCTTTGGGAACGCTTTAAACTATTACTATCCAGTGATTCTGGCGTTGTTAAGATCACTGTGTTAGCATATCCCCAAAACTGGATTCCTAGGATTGTGGAGAATGTGCAAAAGTTCCTGATTTACATTTTGTTTTCAGGAGGCCAGTTCAGCTCTGTTCACATAGAGTTTAAATTCTGAGTATGTCTGGTCACAATCCATTGCACTTATTTTTTTCCCATCCTCAAAGCCAGGCTTCAAAGGATGGTAAGGAAACGCAATCACATTGCCTACGAAGGATTGTCTTGGTTGTGGCAGGAATGTCAAAATCTTTCTTGTTTTCCTAACACCTGTTTTTCTCTCTATGGTTCTTTTTTTCATTATAGCTAACAAACCCCATCAGAAACAAGCAAAATGCCATCAAGATAAGCAAATGTTAGACTAAGTTAAAAATATTTTAATATGCAGCATCTTTGTCTGTAATAGAAATTGAGATGAGATGGGAAATATCCATGGCCACTGGAATATGATTTTATATGCTACTAATCTGACAGAACATCTACCAACTTGTTCCAAACAGCATTTTCCCTAAATAATTCTCAGGCATCATTTGGAAATTAGAATAGTTGAAAGACCTTTACCTGCAAGCAAATTATATGAAGCCTCTCTGTTTGCAAAGTTTGATTAATTTTCTGGCATAGGGATATGGTATTTGGTTGTGTTGACATCCATGTCCTAGAGAATTCTCATGCACACTCAATTTATGGTATTGAATTCATCTCTAATTCATTTATTCTGGATCCTTCTTGGCTTAAATTCTTCACAACCATTTACAAAGCAAAAGAAAACACTTATCTCTGAGGAAAGATCAGAAGTAAGGAGCCTAGCTACCCTGTGGATTTGCTTTCTGGCATTGTCTGATGCTGGCATTTAATCTCTTAAATTCTTCCAGTATTTAAAAAAAAAAAA
>VWZF01001235.1:59402-107144 GCA_013396755.1 Sclerurus mexicanus
AAAGAAGCAAGGATGAATTAAAACTTTCATTGCATACAGATAATTTTGTTAAGGTTGTTCCTTGTCTGCAGTTGCTGATGTCAATGAAAAGCAGAGCTTACAGTATAGCCTGAACCTCAGCTGGAATACTGCAGGTTTTCTCTCTTCTCCCTGCCCATTTATTCTGATGAACCTTGTTAAAATTTTCTGTAACTAAGGTGCCCACACTTTTGTCAAATATGGTTACAATTTGTCAGATTGATTTATAAGTTATTAGAGCAGCAGGTAAAGCAACAAAGACATGTGTGCAGTGGTGCAGAGCTGTGCAAGACTTGTTTTAATTAGAAAATCCAACCAATGACAATTCCTCTTGCTATTTTTATTAACTAGCCTATTCAGAATATTTTATTCTGAGATGATAACACCAGCAATTTCATTATTATTTAATAAAAAAAATTAGCATGTTACTGGTGAAAAGAATTAAAAAATAGTGACAATTCCTTGCTCTGTCGTATTTTTTCTTTTGGAGGTCCACAAGTGAAGTTAACTAACATCTTCAACTTTTAGTCTGGGATAGAATCCATGAAGTGTAATGATGTAGAATATGGTGTAGTATACAAATAACTTCAATATTCTGTCACACCACAGCTGTTTATAAAGATTTGTCTTGGTTTGGGAATGCAGTTTTAACAGGAGCCATTTCAGCTTTTTGGAATTACCTCTATTTTTCTGGTGCTTTCCTAACTGTGGTGAAATCATATGTAAAGGTGAAAAAATTGGATGATAGTCTAACATTTCAGTTTGAGATTAAAATTTCAGAAGTTTCATGACATCAGACATAAAGAGCAGCTGTAGTAAATTCATAAGACTGATCTCCATCATCATTTGGATTTATTTATAGTATAGCTCTGGAAACCCAAGGATTTTAAAATATTTTATAAACATTAACTACATCTCATTGCAACAACTCTATGGAGCAAGTATGAATTATTAACCTTAAATTTATTCATGGATAACCAGAAATTTCACTTTAACTTTCCCCTCAATGGCAAATTATACTTGTGTTCTGGTATATTCTGAATAATCTGGAAGGCTTCAAATCATTACATCATTACATATACATTCTTTCTTTGTCTCTCTTTTTTTTGTTTTCTTTTTTATTTGGTTTTTGGTTTCAGGTTTTTTAGGTTTTATTTTTCAGTACAAAATCTCCCATTAGTTCTTTTAACAACTAAATACCTTATGAGAAGACAATCCCCTTCCAACATTTTTACAATTCAGAAATTTGTTTACTGTGTTCTGCAGTTTTGCATACGAGTTCTATTTCTTCAACAATTCAGTTATATATATCTGATGGAGCTTAAATGGGGTGGTGTTTGTCTATCCTTATCTGTTGGCTTATTATGTAAGACAGAAAATGCTCTGTGAAATACTTGCAATAACCGGGGTTTTTTTAGATAGGGAAGAAGTAAACCATATACTGGAAGATGACAGCAAGTAATAAAATTTAAAGACAAAGGTTGACACAGCATTTCTTCATCTGCATTGGAAAATAAAGTTTTGCATTGTTAATGGATTGATTAGTGGATTTTTTTAATTTTTGAGTGAGATGAAGGCTTTTACCTTTAAAAGACTGAGAAAGACTGCTCCAGACATTCTAGTTTCTGACCTACTTTCATCTAGGTAATTAACCCAGAAAAAGTAAATTTAGTTCTTTTTATTTCGATTTCGCTACCATTTTTAAAGGGGAATATTTTTTTTTCTTTAGAAAAATATATCTCTCTCTGAAAGGAATCTACCTTTTTGGTTTTTTTGTTTGTTTGTTTTGTTGTTGTTGGTGGTGGTGTTTGGTTTTTTTTTCTGTTTTATATTCAGTCCTGTACATATGCAATATCACTGTCACAGGGAACAAATCCTTTAAGGTCACTGTGCTATGGTAATAGATAAACAGTGTTCAAAGAAGAAAATTTTTGGAGAATACAAATGCCAGAGGAAATTTTGATGTAGGCTTCTGACATCAGACAAGAAGAAGTACCTCAAATGAGCGTAAAAGTCAGTACTATCTGGATGAAGTTCTGTTTGTGCTGAGTCAGGATCTTTGGCATGTCCTGTCTGTGGACTGCACATACTGTTTCCAAATATCTCTTGACTCACATGCACCACTTTTTAATCCCAGAAAGAAATGTGTGCTCATTAGTGGGAGGCTCATGGAGTCCAGCGGTTTGCAGCTTCAGGACACCTACTACCTGTATCTTCTCTTTGTGCTCAGTCACTCCAAGACATCCATGATGCACAGATCATTTGTTCTGCAAGTCTGACATTTCCCAGATGTGTCAGGCTAACTGTGAAGTGTAGAGCTCTTTTTCACACATGCTTTGCATATGTCCCAGTTTCCTACATATCTGGCAGCCTTACTGAATAGATTTCTCTTCACAGGGAAAAAATCTAACCAAATAGCAGAATCTCCATTTATGTCCAGTCAGGCTTTTCAGGTAGGCAAAAAAATAACCCAGACATAAGGGCTGAAAATTTCCCATCCCTGGTCCCTATCTTCTCCTCTCCTTCTAGGGATCCCAAAATACTTCTGGAGCTCTTTGGTCAGCACTTCTGTTTAAGGAAGCATAGTCCTGTTTGCCTTTCTTCTCTGTCTTTGGTTTGGCACAGGCAGGGTGATCAACTGCCTTATTTTTCAGTTTTTACTGTAAGATATAACTAAAAGGATAGTCGTAAAAAGGAGAGGAGAGCAATGAATGTCAGACTGCCCTTTTTCCCAGGCATGGATAAGCTAAGATGTTCTGCGACTAATCCTTAATATGTCCTGGACAAATGAACAAGAGATGCCAAACTGTGTGTAAAATCAAGTAGATCTGTGCATACCATCCAGTCATATCAGCTGCTGGTGGGTATTAATCATTAAAATGATACACAAAATCTGGCCAAGGCACCTTGGGGGACTTGTGACAATAATTGATATTTTTGGCTGACCTCCGTCTGTTCCTTTAAACTTGAAAGACTTTCCTTCAACCTTGCTTACTAGCAGTAGATGTCATCCAGACACAATGGTGAATTCTTGTACTGATGGATCAAAACCCTCCTGACATGATGGTATTCTTACCATTTCTGCTAGGTAGTTGCTATCCAAAATCCTAATATGCCTCCCCTTTGTCATTTTCTGCTACAGGGTTGAATCTGAGCATTGAGGTTTTCAAACCCCAATGGCATGACCACAACAAAGAGTGCTGCTTATTTGATTATGCATTTTTTGGCACACACCCACTGTGCCAACATTAAACAATTCTAGAAAATATGCACTATAGAATTGACAATTATTGTGTCTCAGCATGTGGCTGTCTGTGGTTTTGATGGCTTCCAAACAATGGTATGTGAGCCAGATTGCATGAATAGCCTTGTGTTGTTGAGCAGCAGTAATGAGGATGTCAGTGGAGAACATTAAATAAGATTTCCTTAGTCATTTAAAGGATTTATGTAAGTATCTGGTCATTTGTCAGCTTCATATTACATCAGACATTGGTCCTATATTTTTGTATCAGTGGGTTATACTTGCATGTTCAAATAGGAGGGAAGGCAGAAAATAACACTGACTTCCAGTTGTGCTCTCCTTAGTGTTGCAAAAAATAGAGGAAAACAACATAGACTCACTTATGGATAAGGAAATATCTGTAACTAATACTTGGTTCTCATCCACAATTATCCAATTTTCATGTACTCTGTGCTCCACTGCTGCTGCTGCAGTAACTATAAAACAATAAAACTCCCTGTGTAGCATCTAATCATACATACCACAAGCCACTCTGATGCATATTTACAGATGCAGGAAGTGCTGAGTCCAAAATACAAATACAAATATATAGTACTTCGCCTTTGGAAAGGATGTTTGTTCAGAGTTTTTTTATTTATTCAGCCAAATTAGATGTTGCTGAGTGCAGAATACTCCATATAGTCACAAGTCAAAGACACTTTAGTTGAAGGATTCATACTGTCTCACACCTCTGAGGGGAGCCGGCTCCTCTACTTCCCCAGGCATCCTGGGGTCTGGAGGGGATTGCAAAATCCCCACGTGGTCAGGAATAAAGAGATGTAACAGCCCAAAGTGGAGAGGTCATAGAAAAGCCATTAATTACTTGACTCAAGGGTATTTAAAGTCTTCGGGTGGGGTTTGGGAGGTAGGATGTGACTGGGCAAGGGTTCAGGAGGAGTGGTGTGGTTTGGGGGACACAGGGGCCAATAAGGGAGCAGGAGGACCAAAACCCAATTATACATCCAATAAGGTCAGGAGGGGGGTGGGAAGAAAGGAACACTCTTTTTACATGTGTGCAGGGGATTCTAGGGGTTATAATCTAAACAGGGTAAAACCCGTACATAAAAGACGCAGGTAATGCTGAATTATAAAGTCTCGTCCTTTGGAAGTTGTCACAGTGCTGGTCTTGTTTCTAGCGGTGTCTTTTTCCACGATGTGTAGTCTGGATGATCCTCTGTCTCTGTTTCGCATGTGCTGTGGCAGAAGTCTTTCCCAACACACCTGCAGCTGGTAAAACTGAGCCAGAGCCCAGCAACCAAAAAATCCACGGTCAGAACAGGGGAAACAGCAGTAAGGACATGAATTTCTTGTCTTTAACCACTTGCTTCTCTGAACACACTATAGCAGTAAACAGGTTTCAGTCAAACAGTTTTTGGTTAGGTTATTTGTTTATCATAGAACTACAGAATTCTAGAATTATTTGGGTTCAAAGGGACCTTAANCAGTCTCTTCTCATCCAACCTGTTGGTGTGGCTGGACTTATTGCTATCCAGGTGCAGGACCTGGCACTTGGNCATTGCCCTAAACAACCACTTTTTTAGTTTGTACCCCTTACTCCTTGTCTTATCATTACAGTTCATCACAAATGGTCCCTCTGGCTTTCCTGTGGGCCCCATCCAGATACTCAAAGGTTTCTCTGAGGTCTCCTAAGACCCTTCTCTCCTCCAGGCTGAACAGCCCCAAACTTCTCAACATGTCTTCATAGGTGAGGTGCTCCATAACCCTTATCATCTTCATGGCCATCCTCCAGACTTGCTCCAACAGTTCCATGTCCTCGTGTTGGGGGTTCCAGATCTGAAGGCAGAACCGCAAGTGGGGTTTCACCATAGCACAGCAGAGGGGTAGAATCCCCTCCTTTGACCTGCTGCCCACGCTGGTTTTGATGCCACCCAGGACATGGTTGCCTCTCTGGACTACCAGTGCACATTGCTGGGTCATATTGAGCTTTTTGTCCACAAACACCCCCAAGTCCTTCTCCACAGGCTACTCTCAGTCTCTTCTCATCCAACCTGTTGGTGTGGCTGGACTTATTGCTATCCAGGGGCAGGACCTGGCACTTGGCCTTGTTGTGCTTCATGATGTTCACACAGCACCACTTTTCAAGCTTGGCCAGGTCCCTCTGGATGGCCCATCCCTTCCCTCCAGCATATCATTTCACCACACAGATTGGTGTCCTCTACTGCAGTTTTCACAGTCAGACATTGTGTATATGGTGGTCTATATTCTCCATAAGGAGAGTCTGATGGGATCAGATTTCTAGATGCCATTTTCAGATTTTGCATGGTCCAGAGGGTCCCAGCTCAGTTCCATGATTTTACATCCTATTGAATGAATGATGACTTATCTTTAAAACTTTTATTTCTTATTTTAGTATCTGGGATTTAACCACAATACATAGGTACATAGGGAAAGTTACAGTAAAAACCCATGAGAGAAAGACCAGTAGCAAAAAGCACCTCTGTCACATAAAATTTTATTTTTATTTTATTTTCTTTGTCGCTAGGAATAGAAGCAGCAAAGGAGGTCTTCTGATAAAGAAAACTGTATTTCAAAATTTCTTTGAACATCAGGTGATCTTTAAAAAAAGCTCAGCATTTTCTTCTGATTTTAAGAAAAATAACTAAATTCACATGTCCCAACATGATGTAGTTATTATCACCAACTTCTAATGCAAAAATAAAGCACAGAGAGATTACATTTCTACCCCAATGTCACAGTGAGGATTTCTTTATCAGCAAATCTCTCTCAGAAAAAGATTGCAAAGACCTTCGATGTGGCCAGAATACATCAGACAGCCTTCTGATGGCTTTGTCCTTGTTTGTCTCTCTTTCTTGATATAAAAAATGGGGTCAGTCTGGCATGTGGGTCTTAAAATGTCTCCAGTATATTTCCCCACCTGCAGGTATTATGGGGTCAGGAGACTGAAGCTATATTTATCACTGTTCCTGGAAACTTGCATTATTCACTTTAAATATTTTAGGAATGATCTCACTGGAATGTGAATATCACAGTGAAGTGACTTTCTCCTCAAATATTAATGAAAAAGAAAGCTGAAGGTAACAATGCTGCATAAAA
The DNA here is from genome assembly GCA_013396755.1 of Sclerurus mexicanus. Taxonomy (NCBI): domain Eukaryota; kingdom Metazoa; phylum Chordata; class Aves; order Passeriformes; family Furnariidae; genus Sclerurus; species Sclerurus mexicanus. Next base: position 65,776 of record VWZF01001235.1, read on the forward strand.
ATCATAAGCTATGTAAAAGGAGCTCTCTATTAATAAGCACCTGTGCTCCTGTGTTCGGTACAGAAATAATCCCATGTTTAGAAAACATTAAAATAACACCCATAGAAGCAACCTCTCCAAAAGGAAGCCTGGTTACAGAAATATTGATTTAATAGACACATCAGAAACTTGACTCTGGTCAGATTTGAGCTTCCTTAAGACAGTTTTCATTTCATTTTTTATAACTAACATTACATTTAAAATAGTATCTAACTTTTCAGTTTTGTTTTCTTTGTCTACTATGGTATAAATCCAGTCAGTCAGTCCCTGTAGGTGAAGTTTTCTCTTGAGTTCTGAGTTCAGCAAGTGGAAATTTATGAGCTGGATACAAGTAAAGCAAGTATTAAAAATATATTTGAGGAGAAAAATGTGTTAATAGGCTTGAAATGCTTTCTGTTCCACAGCTGAAGTACCAAAAAACATTTGGAAGAGCCATGAGGAAACCAATTCTGATCCAATGATTTTCCCCCTGCCTCCAGTCTATCTCAGGATTGTTACAAGAAATGTCAAATTTGCTATGAGAAATGAGGGTTAGAGACCTGAATCTATCTATAACAGCTAATAGCCTGACTATCACCTGCCATGTGGGAGAGCTATTTTACATTTCTTTTCTTCATTTTACAGATCAAAGCCTTAAACCTTCTGATTTGTAGTTTCAATTCCTAAATATAATCTACAACAGAAGGAGGTTTCTAATTCTCCTACATGGAACATTCCAAGTTTGTCCAAACAGTTAAATACTAATTAAAGATGGATACTAAACCAGAACTGCATGTGAAATAAGATTTAAAAGTTATTCCAGGGCAATCTTTTACATTTTTAGTTCAATTTCATTCAGGACAAAAATTTCAAACCATGAAATATAATCCCTAAATGTTCCTGGTGGTTTACAGGCTGTATTTCTGACCTTTTCATGTGTGTGTGTGACTGTGCATGATTATACCTCCCCAAAATGTGTTTCCATGACTTAGATATGCATGCTTTTCCCATTTTGACTCAGCTGAAATTATCCTTGTCCTGTTGATCCACATGCCCCAAGGTGAAGTACTCTCCTGAAGATGCAGTTTCAGGGATGTTCAGACATCAAGAACCATCTGTCTCAACTCTCCGAGGCTCATCACAAAGAAAACATGGGGTGCCAGGAGACAGGAATTGGGAGGACAGCCCTTTGAGAATCCGTGTTTTCACAGGCAAATCGAGTCATTTCTACCCGATTAATTTTTGCATGGGCCTTTTCATAGGCAGAGATCTGAGAACGTATTGTGTATGGGGAGGTTTTTACAAGGCTACATTTCCATCTGGAGCCATAAAAAGGCGCTCCTAATCTAACACAGCGGCTACAACATGGAACAAATGGTGCTTTAGTGCCCTTTTTTATTGGGACTCAACCTGTCCTCTTTATTCCGTTTTTGTTTTCTCTAGCCTAAAAGCACCAACAGTGGAAAAGGTGGCACCTCCCAGGATGCTAATCTCAACCTCCTTCTGTGCAAAAAATGGCTTAGATTGAGTTAATTATTTAATATCCCCTCACTGACACAGGGTAGTAAAAAAGATCAGCATGTTAATTCTCCTTTCTAACATTTTCTTCCCAAAAGCCTTTAAGAAACTCATGAATATTTAATGCCTCTCAGTCAGTGCTGAGGAGATGGCACTATTAAGGGTGAAACCAAATGCCAGTCCTTGTGTGTGCATCCCAGAGCCACCCGAAGCCCTGTAGCAAAGCCTCCTCAAATGGCTCTGCCCTCCCAGCTCAGTCTTTATGACCAAGCACTAAAGGATAGGCTTTCCCTTGTTTTCCCTTTTCTTCTTTTCCGTGCTTTGTTTTTTCCCCCCACTGGAGGAGGAAACACATCACTCAATGGAAAAAATCAACCTGTGGTCGTGTGTGTTATTTTTAAATCTGACATCTGTTCAAAACCGTGTAAATGGGTCTGTGTTAATGCATAAAAAGTATAAAAACTATTCAGTCTTAAACACAGGAAATTATGTTCACTCACCAGGGAACAGCAAGTCTAGCTGACTCTTTTTTTTTTTTTTTCTAGATAGATTAGAAAAATTCTCATCTTTTCACTTGGCATTCTGTATGAATTTGCTAAAGTAGTAGTGGTTAATTTTTGATATGTCTGTGGTTAATGCATGCTGAAATGCATGTGCTTTAAATTTTGCTATACTTGTCTGTTCCTTAAAATGAAATAAGCAGAATAATCCACCACATCTATATGCTTAAGTGGATCAATGTTTGCTGTAAAGTAGTAAATGTTCACATTAGGTTCTGTAAAAAGAAAACACCTATCACTATGTTTTTAGATGGAAAATTATCTTTTAATTAATGAGGATTTTTTTTTTGTATTTCAAATATCCTTTATGAAAAATATAATTTTGCTAAATGAACTCGTTTCATTGTAAATAAGCACCCAATAAACTGTTTGAAGACTGAAGGTGTCAAATTTCTTAAAATTTTGCATTGCATTATGGAAATTATGGTTTTCTTAGTTCCTGTCTTCCCATATCTTTTGAGGGTACAGTCTGTGGGGAAGAACATGCTCAAGCAAACACATTGATTAATCTACTGTTACTCTCCCCACTTCTCTAAATGGGCAAAATAATGAAAATTATTATTTGATAAGGTAATCTGACTCATAATTGTGATATAAGCATAAGGAATTTAAAATACATCAAGTTGCACTTTGAAAAATTAAGATCGCAGCATTTTCAAATATCAGACCAACTCCATTACTTGTTTAAAAGTTAATCCTAAACCTATTTGAAAATTCAACACTATTGTGGGTTTCCTTCTTTATTCATTAAAATACTACGTTTTTTTTAATCCGTAAATCCAGATGTTAATTAAAAAACTGTTGTCAAAATGATAGATTTCTTTTTTAAATCTTTACTTTCAATTCTAACTAATCCTCATAGAGGATAGGACCCAGGTGACTTAATTTTTCTCAAGAAAATAACAAAGACTGAAGTTTGCAAAATGTCAGCTGCAAAAATGGGAAAGGCAAGCTCACATTTAATGAGTCTCTCATAAAGAGATTATTTTGCCTCTGCTTTTGATTTTAACAGACAAGCAACAGTATAATAATATATTTATTTTGACAGACAAAACCCAATATGATAGTATATTGATAGACAAATCAGTTCCAAAGAAAACTATTATTATTTGATAGACATATAGGAATATAAACAACAATCTCCAAAGTTCAGTGCTTGGGAAACATTTCCCATGCATGTTAAGATATATCAGGTTTTCAAACTACATCTTAAGCCATATCAGAATGCTGAGGCTACCCCAGTGAAGACCAGCACTATTTGGAACAGGGAGGCAGCGCAGGTAAGTCCCCAGCCACAGTGCTAGAGAGTGGGCACTGCTGCCCTTTAAGAAACAGCACTCAGGTTACTTGATGTGTTGTGTGTCTCAGTTTCTCCTCTGAAAAATTCACTGAACCATCAAGTTTCGTGCTGAGATTAAACAAAATGAAGACAGAAGTTTGGATAGAGAGGAACACGAAGTTAAAATAGTCTACCCTACTTCCTCCTTTTTCAACAAAAAGTAAAATACAGTAAAATAGATGTGTAAGAAGTTAAAACAGGACACAATTCCAAAATGTTCTATTGTGAACTGAAGACCAGCACAAAAGAACAGGAACCTAGAAGATTTTTATTTCTGACAGCTTTGTACAGCTGACAGTGCTTCCATAATCCGTATGAACAGAACTACTGGCACTGCCTCCCAGGTCCTGGGGGATTCTTTTGATCTAACAAGGCAGTGCCATTATTAGAAAGGCTGTGGTGTAACTGCAACATCATTGCACACTGTCAATTTAGTTTTGCATGAACCACTTGGCTTGCGACACTCTAAATTTAATACTGTGCTACAGATAAACCAGAATAAATATTGTAAGAACAAAACTGTCACAGAAACACACTCAGAGTGTTTCGACCCCATTCAAAGGCCCTTCACTATAATTGTCTCTGACAGAAGGCTCCTGTACAGTAAGTACTTTAGTTGCCAATGACCTTAAATGAGATTATCATTAGCCTTCTTGTAATACTGCCTCTCCCTTGAACTCAAATTACTGTGCTCCTCAGATGGTTTTGTAAAGAGTTCAGTGTTGTAGTTAGCATAATTCAAGCTGTTTTAATCAATGCTGTGTCCTTTGTAAATAAAGCTGCGTTCTGAAATACATGCTGTAATAATTACATCCATAATTTGTTAGAGTTATTGAAATAATTTTGACTATACTAATTTGAATTACAGTTGCAAACAAGCTGTAAGGAAACAAGCAGATAATAATACATATATTAGCATCAAGCCTAAAGTTGGCTCTTGTTTAAACCAAGAATTTGAATAATTTCACCAAGTTTCAGAGGTGGGAAATCTGCCTTCATTGAAAATGAAACTCACCTGTGATCTCTAAACCTTTCTAATCTCAAAAGAAAATAAAAACATATGTCAATTTTCTGCCTCCACTGAAAGTACCCAAAATCGATGTCTTGCCAAAGACCAGTCAGCACACAGCAAAAGAGCAGAACCCATCAGCCACAGGATGTCTCTGAAGAAAGTAATTGTCATGGTGTAAATCAGTAAGTAAAAGTCTTCTAGAAACAAACCTCTGCAGACACATTTTAGAAATCAGTAACTGCAAGACGCAGAGACATTAAAAATAATGAGAGACAAGCAAGGATTGCCCCAAAACCAGTTTTCTAACAGACATGTCTTATAATCCTTTTCATAGTCCAAACCCCTCTTAAATTGGGTATATTTCTCTTTTTCTGATCTTAAATGAACAATGGTTTCCTGAATCTCACTGATTTTATTACTAGGAAAAAAATATCTTTTTAAACCTAGATATATTCATTTATTCTCATTTATTTTTTAACTTATCATTGTAATTTTTGCATAAACTTTTCTTCTCCCTTGTTGGTTTGTTCAAGGGTACATTTTTATGGCCCAGAGCCAGCAGGCAGTAATGGTTATAATTAAGAACAGTAGAAATTGTATTAAAATATTTCCTTAAAAGCTTAATTGTTATCAATGAAATATTGCATATTATTGAAAAAAAATTAGAAAAAACCCCTGTGAGTTTACACTTATACTGGAAAGTAATTGTGCAATATTTACCTTTGTTTCACTAAAGTTAGTAATTTACTGTTATTTTGATTAATTTTATATCATATTATTTTAAGAAAATAAAGTATATAAATAAATAAAAAACACTAGCAATGCCTCTCCTGATTAGTCTTGCAGAAACATCATTAATAACCTTCTCCAATAATACAATTCAGCTTTAAAAAAGATAATGGGTGCCTAGGCAGCAAGCACCTTATCCATCGTGCAATTATGACATTCATCCCTTTCTTCTCAAATATCACTGGCATTTTCTACATGCACCATATCAAATATTTCACCGAAATCCAAACAAATGAGATCTAACATATTCCCCAGAGCAAATCAATTATCTTCTCAGTGAAAGATACCAAGCTAGTTCAGCTTGGTTCAAATCTGATCTTAAATATTACAACAAGGCTTGTTTCTATGCCCTTATTTGTTAAATCTCTGAGGGCAAGCTACCAGGCCTATGTCCCATTGTAAAAAGTGGAACTGTTTCCTTTTTCTCAGATATGGTAGTGCATATTCTGTGTAAGGCGTACTGTACCATCTCTATATTAATAGGGCATTGTATTTTTCTCTGATTTGTGCTGACATATATATATCTATATATATACAGATACAAAAGATTTTGTACTGCAAGTCTCACTTGCACACTATTTAGTACTAACAATTTCAAATGAGATTTGATCTGTTTTTGTTTTATATTGTTTAATTTTTCTGTCTAAAAGTCTAATTCACACAGGAGTCACAGTGAAAGGCTATCATCCTGTTAATACAGTGAGAGTTAAACCAGATGGTTTTAATTTTCTGTATCTATAGCTTGTTTACCTGGCATTTTAGTTTTTCCTGTAGCCATTAAGTTTTTGCCTACATCAGATGCAACAGGGATGTCCGATGTTAAAAAATGATAATTGGTGATGACATTTCAAGTTCGATATCCAAAACCTGGATATTCAAGGGTATTTGGGTTCCAGTTTGCTGTTTATACTTTTTGTTTGTTTGTTTGGGATTTTCTTTTTCTTTTGTTTCTTTGTTTGAGTTTTTGGTTTTGTTGGTGTTTTTTTTTTCTTTTTTAAGAATTTACTGATAAACTTCCTGGCCTTTATACTTAAAATATGATGCTAACACCATCTCCAGCCATTATTCTTAGTGTTACAACATCACAAAGGTCAAAACTTGTCAGGAGGACTCATGCTCTGTAAGGAGAAGTCTCACAAAACTATTGGATATAAACCAGTATGACATCATTTATTGCCTTTTATTTTTTTCCTTCACATCCTTTTCATCTACTTCCTAAATTTAGAAGGAAACTTGGATAAAATATTATTTCCATGGAAAGCAAACAAACAAACAAACAAACAAAAAAACCACAAAAAAATCCCTCCCAAAAATAAACAAACATCCAAACATTGTAGAAGACAAATTTTGGGTTTCAGACTTTTCTATCTAAGCATGTTCATGAGACACTAATGATAGAAGTCCCCATTTCTTGTGGGCCACTGAAGAAACCAATTTGAATCAAGCCAGCCAAAAGCAGTAAAATTGTTGAGCAACAACCCTGTTTTACCAGCCAGCTGTGGTCTTACCCCAGGTTTCACTGCAATGACTTAAAGTCTTTTCGCCATGAGGCTGATAGGTGGTACTTACCTCCTAAAGGGAACAGCGAGGAGAATTTGCTTATAATGAGACTTGCGATGGAAACAAAAAAACAATCACCAAGAGCTATAAAACAGCAGGTGCTAAAATTTATGATGTCTGGACTTGTAATTTCACTCCCTTACCCTGAGGGAATGTTCCTTCCTTCCCTTCCACTTTCTCAGGGGTACATTACCCTGGTTTTGATCCTTGAAGTGACAGAGGAGCCACAACGTTTCTCAGCAAAGTGGAAATATGTATCAAAGCCCTTCATTTATGGTAAAAATTACCTAAAGAGTTTACCAGATCACAGAATTCTGAATTCTTTCATTATATCTTCCTCAAACTGAAGAATTCTACAGAGAAACAGAGAAAGCTAAGTTGTGGTCACTGCTTCTGATCCTCCTACTTTTATTTTGTGCCTTTCCAGAAATGAATTTTAACCACTTGTCTTTATAGAATGAAAGAAAAAAAAAAAATTAAAAAGGGGGCAGTATACATCCACTTCTTAATAAAAGAGGGTACCAAGAACTCTTCTGCCTACAGGTACTGCACAAAAGTCTTGCCTGAAGACAGCCAGGGCAGAGTTTGGAATGAGATGATCTTTAAGGTCCCTTCCAACTCAAGCCATTCTGTGATTCTGTGACAAAACTGCTTAAATTGAGTCTCTGACAATTGCAGGAACCCCTAGAAGTCAACAAAGGAGAAAAGGTGCCAGAAAGAAAACTGTGCAGCAAATATGACCCTGCTAGGCACAGAGGAAGATGAAAGAGCTGTGTAGCTCTAATGTGAAAAGAGAAATAGTACTAGGGAAGCACAGGGGAGTAGAGAGAGCAATTAGAGGGGCTCATTCACACCAATATTTGCATTTTTTGACTGTAACCTTCTTGGAAGTTAATGTGACTGGCTTCAAATAGTGTACTCAAAATTATACAACGTAGAGTTACAGAAAATCTATTATTGTGTTTATTATGAAGAAGATTATTGTAAATACCATTACCTAAAATGTGGAAAAAGAGATGGTAATGCACCTCAAAATCTTAAATGTTACCCATTGAGCAAGACTGGTAGGGGTTACTTAGGAGTGTTTAAGAAAATTAAAGCAGTCAGCTCAGCACATAGCTGTGGAAATTTCAGTTCTCTACATCAGGGTGAGTTTTAAGATGGTTTCAAGAAGGTTAATGAAGTGTCTCAGCAAATATTCATTATGTTGAGCTTTTCCTATGTGTGCAAGGCAGCATGAGAAAAAAAAAAATCCAACCCTCAAATTGCTTATTTAAAACATTTGAGAGTACAAATGTGCCATGGAAGGGAAAATTTTATTGAAAACTGAAATGATTTCCTTATTATTTTTCTCTCTAGGACCAAAATTCTTTAGAAATATAGTAGGTATATCAGAAAAACTGTGGACATAAAGCATATATTCTAGCTCATTTTAATGAATACACTCACTGAGGAGGACTCTTATTACTACTTTTTTTATGGCAAGCCGTAGACAGAAAATTGTTGGTTTCTGTTCAACTTGGTGCTGAGCAGACCCTGAAGAAGCCTGAAATCCTTTACTGCAGAGAAAAATAAGTCCCAGCTACAGAATTTTGATGAACTTCATAATATTCCCATGGGTGCATTTTTCCAGGTTGTTGAGGCCTCTCCAAAGGGAGATGTAATCATTAGGTGTATCATCCACTCTTCCCAGTCTTGCAATGCAACAGCACTGCACCATCATGTCCATGTGCTTCATCTCTGGAGGAATTCCTCAGCTGCCCCGAAGAACCAGGCCTTGCATTTCTGAAGTGACAGGTTTCAGCCTGGTTTCCTAAAGGAAAAGGGTTCCTGCAGGTATGATCTCATTCTGCCCATCTCAACTGCCAGTAAATTTAACTTCTCCTAATATCTTTTAATGTTCTTGTCAGATTCAATGAAATTGGAAAGAAAGACTTCATTCCAAAAAACACCATGTTCCTATACATCTGGGTGAATGAAAGAAATATTAAATGCTACTACTTAAGAAAAGGGAGACCCCCCTCAGCTTTTATTGATTTAAAATTGTATGTTAATAGCAGATGAAAAATCAACATATACGTTTGCAGATTGCCAGTAGTATATTCCAAATCTTTCCCAAGTATAAACTGAAAAATATATGGACAGAGAAGCTGGGAGGACTTAAGGCATCGGTAAGATAAATTAGTTATGTACAAAGAGTATTATACAGAGGAAAGTGGAGTCTGGGGAAGAGATATGCATAAGATCACAAGAGGAACCTGATGGCACTCACAAATAAGTTTAGGAATACTGACGAAATACTGATGGGAAGCTGGGAATCACTGGAAAAAGTAGAAGGGTTCAGGGTTACTGCCAGAAAAGTGTCAAAGGAGACAAATTATATAAACCACTAACTACTTTCTAAAGGTCTTTTACTCACAAATCAACTTCTAATTATTGTGGAACCTGTTTGACAATAAGCATTTCTACTTCTTTGCAACTTACTTCTTACTTCTTTCCTGCCAATCAGATAAATTATGGCAAAAGTACGTAATTTAGTTTGATGGAAGAGGGGGTGAAAGGAAGAAGTAGAAATATTGAAACAAAAGAGAAAAAATAAGTTAAAAATATGTGAAAAACTGGTAACACTGGGTGTAGATGTAAACAAGTGGTATAAACAATGATATGCTAAATGATATGCTGATTTTGTTTTAGTTGGAAAAGGCCACGGAATAAGAGTTTACTACTGTACCTGTGACTTTGACCCACCTGCTTTATTTCATGGGGCAAGAATTTGTCCTTGTGCTGAGTATAACTGTTGAGCTGAAACATTTTATTTGCAAATACGTATCTTGTATTGGATTTTTGCTGTTACAATTACAAATAAGACACTTAAGCATGATGATCTTTTGTTGAGGAGGCTGAGTTAGTGCAATGTTAAGTGCAGGGAATAGCTTTATCAGGATGGTCATGGAGCTATATATAATAGATGGGGGAAAATACTGCTATTACCTATCAGGATGTGTCATTTGCTTCCACACTTAAAGGGAGAGGCTGTCAGAATCAGATTAATGCTGCTGGGTTTTTCACCAGAGTCCAAATCAAATTGCTATATATCAGCTGGAGAGAGCTGAGGAGCATTTGACTATGACAATTTCTTTTAGGCACCTTTTTTTTGTTGTTGTTGTTCCTTTTTCAAAACTGTTTCCACCTGTTGAGAAGCATCATAGAAACCAGTCATACCATTTTTTTTTCTTGTTAAGATCTCTCCCGTGGGAGACAGTCACTGTTATAAGAAGGGGCTGTTTTTCTTCTCCCCTTCATGCTGTCTCTGGATCATTGTGGAAGGGCAGGGCTACACAGGTGTGTTTTTTGCCATGATGTGATCAACATCATTGTCATGTTCTCATCTCCTGTACTCAGTTGTTCCTGCTGTTTGTTGTATCACATCCTTCATAGAACTCTACAACTCACCTTTTCTACTGTTTGGTGTTTTTCTCTTGCTAGGAAACAAAATTTCTTCTATCAGTGTCCAACCTGAAGTGACTCTCTTGGGCATTGAACCAGTCTCTTTTGACTAGCAAAATGCAGCTGCTTGTTCTCTCTGTAAACTTTCTCCTTTTTACAGCTCAGACATTTCCTCTCTCCATTTGCCATCACCTCAAATGCAGTACCCTTTATACAGCTGCTACTTATTGAACATTTTTTTCTTTCTTCTTTTACCCATTATACAAGCAGTAGTGTGGCCTGCATCAAAACAAAATTGTTTCCCAAGAGCTGATCAAACTTTTAATGACACACAGGACACAATGCTTTCCTAATGTTTCCCTCCTCTACACCTACATTTTTTATTCCTTTCAATTTTCTGTTGTCCTTCTCTTGTCTCTTTCTACCCAGTTCGCTGTTTACAACATTTCAGCATCTTTTATCTCTTTGCCACTTCTTTTTCTTTTCTTCCTGTAGAAATCTCACTGGCATGGCTTCTTTGTCTTCTTGAGGCATTGATATGATATTTTTTAAAAAGTCAGCTGCATATCCATTTTTTAACGCATTTTTTGTGACAATTTACAATATCTCTTCCCCTGGGCTGTGTGTGGTACCAGTAAAAGTGAACTATCTGCTCTGATATGTTCCTTCTTTTTTTCAGTATTTATATAATTTGTAGTTTCATATCACCGTTTCTCTCATGTCTTTATTCCACTGGCAATTTTACTTAATAAATCAAAAAATGCATGGACAAATCAGCTATATATATTTCCACTCTGACATGCATCTGGATTGTCAACCATCTGGCTTAGCTTACGGAGAATGAATTTTTCTTTTTCCCTTTTTTTTTTTTTTTTAATTCATCTTGTGTTCCTGATGAAGCCAGCTGCTGGTCCAATCCAATTTCATCTCTACTGCAAAACCTTGTTTTGCAAAAGATGAAAAACATATCCTGTAAATCCCCAGTAACTGCATAGCAGGTTTGAAGGATTTGAAGGATCTTTCTTATATTTTGAAAGCATTCAGCAGCCGACAGTTCTTGCATGCCACTCTATTGCAACAAATGTTCTGCTGTGCTCAGTATCAGCCCTGTGAGTTCTTGCATGTGAACTGAACTTTGAGACATTGATGTGCCAAAAGTTTTTCCATATCTCATATGTATCTTAGACAAAGTTTGAGCAGTTGGAGTATTAAATCCATACAAAATTACTGGACCCAGTTCCAATCAATAATCACACAGTGGAAAATCAGGCTCATTAATCATGTCATGAAATCACAGACAATCACCACTTTGCAATTAGTACTGTTCTGTATTGGAGGGTCAGTGCATTCTGTAAGGAGCTCCTGGTGCAGCAGGTTGACTGAATAAATTGTGAATATTTATTTATGTAACTTATACACAAAATCATGGAATGGTTTGGATTGGAGGGGACCTTAGAGGACCACCTAGTTCCAAGCCTCCTGCCAGGGGCAGGTACACCTTCTACTATCCCAGGTTGCTCCAAGACTTGTCCAACTTGACCCTGAACACTTCCAGGGATCCAGGAGAAGCCACAGCTTCTCTGCTCAACCTGTGCCAGGGCCTGCCCACCCTCACAGCCAAGAATTCCTTCCCAATGTCCCATCTACCCCTATCCTCTGGCATTGGGAAGCCATTCCCCCTTGTCCTGTGCCTCCAGGCCCTTGTCCAAAGTCCTTCTCCAGCTCTTCTCTGGAAGTGGCTCTAAGTTCTCCCTAGAACCTTCTTTTCTCCAGGCTGAACAGCCCCACCTCCCTTTGCACATATTCATAGGAATATAGACTACAAGTATATGGTAATATTGAGCTTTGGTTTAGATCTCTCTTGGGGGCTGGAGTCAAATCAGATTAATTTGTACCAAATCCAGCGGTCAGGCTGCTCTCATGCTTGATGCTTGAATATTTTTCAGCAATAATGTTATAAAGGTTATTAGTCTTTGCGAACTAAAACCAAAGATCTTTTGTACTTCTGGTTAAGAAGGAGTTTCAGGAAATTAAAAATGAAGTTTTCTCTTTGTATTTTGTATTTCCACCTATGAAATCAAAGTTGAGAGAATGATAACTGTTTTCTAATCTTAACAATGGTCTATGACAAGGTATAGAAGCTGTGGATGACTTGTGGATACAGAAGTTGTGACTGATTGTGCTTGTGTTTAGGACATTTAAATTACTACGGACGATTCTGATGATTTAAAAGAGGCTAGGAAAGTTTTCAGCCACTTACAATTTTACCCATAAAATCCTGACTGAGGCTACACATGTTGAAAATATTGAATAGATTGGAAATAAATTGAAATTATTTCTTGGGGTTTTTTTACAAGGTAATGTAAAAGTTTCATTCTATAATTTCTGTAGTCTTTTTTTTTTGTTTGTTTCTTTAAAGAAATCAAACCACTATTTGGGCAGTTGACACTTTTCAGAAGAATTCGCACTTAGCTGTGAAAATTTCTTTAAAAAGAAAAAAAAATCTTTTCTATGAAATTCCCATTTGCTGTGTGCTTTACAATGTGTAAGCCAGGATGACTCTATCAGTCTCCTTTCTTCCCACAGAGCCAGGAAGATGTCTGTCTCCTGCTGATTTAAGTACAATAAGAAAGTTTTACACAGTTTTACATAGTCTGCTCAGCAATCACACAGTTACTGCACTGCCCTCCACTACATCAGAATATGTTGGTTTTGATAAGCTCTTGGTGTCTGCTGCCAAACAGAATGCAGCATGCTTTATTATCGATTCCAGCCAAGTACACATTTCATCTTTCCAGTTCACTCAACAGCACCTTTTCCTTCAGTTTTGGTTCAGCAGCACCGCAGTTCCCCAGCCTGCTCCACCACTTTGCATCCAGCTGTGTTTTCTGCCTAATAACTGCCACACCACATTCCAAAAGCCTGTTGTGAGAAGCAGCCCCCTCCTCCCCTTGATCCCACTGTGGTCCCACATGTCCCAGGTTCACTGATTCCTCATCTGAAAGGAAACCTCTCTACAAAGGTCTCCTGTCTGTTTGAGTGTTATTCTCATTCCCTTGCAGTGTTTTATTGAGGATGATGAATGATCCCTACTTTCCATACCTAAAAAGATGACTAGTCTGAAGAAAATGAACAAAGGGACAGGAGCAGTAATAATAATAATTATTATTCAAATATAGGCTCAAGCTCCCTGGGAAACCTTTCCTAGCACAATATAATAACAGGCACTGTTTCTTACAATTTGCCTTCTAAGCCTGCACAGGAGACACAGATTAAAAAAAAAAAATAGACAGAGTCAAGCATAAAAAAACAACAAATAATGAAAATATCTGTATTGGTATCTCTACATCACCAGAAGTACCAGTGGATGGGTCACTTTGTGATGACCTGGAAAGCTCATCAACCCATCAATTGCAGGGAGTTTGGAACTAGGTGATCTTTAAAGTTCCCTCCAACCTAAACCATCCTATGGTTATATAAATCGAGGATTTGGGGTACTGAAGGGAGATAATGGATTTTCTTTCCAGAAGGCTAAAGAGACCTTGTATCTCACTTTGACTGTGGTTCGGCTCTTCTAAATGTAAATATCTTAAATTGATATACATTCTTTAGGTGAACTTCACTTTGCAGCTAATATATTCATTAAGTGCATCTACCAATTATTTAGTTTGAAACAGCTGCTTTGTTCTCTCTGTAGTTGGCTACTCTGTCAACTATTATCATTTTTAGAGGACTAAAGTTAAGAGAGAAAATCTCACTGATTTTACAGAGTCAGCCTGACAAATTATTCAGGATCCCTTAGTGAGAGAGCTGGATGGATGTTCTTTCAATATAGAGCATACTTGATTAATTTTGACTAATTTTTTAACTTTTCCCTTATCTATTTTTGAAAGGCCTTAAGCAACTAAAAAAAATCTTAGAAATAAGATTAAAAGTTGGTCCCTGACTCCCAAAACATGACCAAGAGCAATTGCCCTCTGTCTCTTCTCAAAGTGGCACAGAAGCACTGTCTAGAGTTTTCATGCTCTAATCCACAACCAGCAGAAACCAGCTTGACACTGCTAAAGCTAATGGAAATGTTGCTTTGTTGCTATATATAAAGATCTGGGCCTCCAGTCATGAACACTTATTGTAGGTTTATTGGCCAGTAAAGGGAGCCTGAGGATTTTTTTCCTTCCTGAGTGTATAGGCCCTTTGTATTTTAAAAAGTTATTGGGCCATTAGGTTTAATTGAATGTACAGCTTAATTACTGGGAGCCTCTCAGACCAGAACACGTGCTGTGCACTTGCAGTTTGATGCATCTGCAACCACACAACTTTACAAGGATGCTGCTTCTCAGGGATGAATGCTCCTCCCTGCTGAGACAGGCAAGTCTTGCACCTCCTTCCATCCTATCCCAGTAAATCTTCTCTTTGGACATCTGAGTTATGACTCTCTGGGTGGATGTTCTCATTTTTCCTACTGATATTCATATTTCTCATGCAGAACATATGCCAAATTTATACCAGATCACCTCAGCCAAGACATCTATCAAATAGGAAACAAGAGTAGCTGCAGCTGAGCTTGTTTTTGGCATAAAGAAATTACAAAATCCTTTTAAAGAATATTTTGCTGTATTATGTGGATACCTGCCTATGAAAGAGGAAAGTGCTATTACATCTAAAAATCCCCTTCTGGACTTGCCAAATTGGAGCTAGGAAGCAATAATTCTTCATCCCAGAAATATAATGAGAAAGGTGTCAATATATCTTTGAGAACAGAGGAAAAACATGGAAAAAAGAAAGGGAATGGAAGATTTGACACACATAAAATACATCTGTATCTTGCACAGTTGCACAGAGCATCCGTAAAGTCACACGATCCAATTGCAACTGCATTTATTAAGGCTTGTTTCCTACTGTGTCTTCAGACTCCATTTGGTTCTTTCACCAGGGTGACACATATCAGTGGAGCAACTGAGGCTCAGCCTTAATGCAGGGAAACATTTCTCTCTTACAAATGCAGAAGACATTTAAGACACTGTTAGAGCCCAGTTTAACATTTTCAAATATATTTTTACTGTTGTGTTTTCTGCCTCCCCCTCTCTCTTCCACACATCCTGCACTGCCACTGATCTTTCCAGTCATAAGAAAATGCAACATCTAAGCCAGGAAAACATGGTGTCTGCATTAATTTATTTTCCTCTCTGCATGGGAATTAAGACAAGCTGAAGTGTTTCCAACAGCCTCTCTCCCTCCCTTTCTTGTCTTTTTTCCCTTGTTTCTTCCAGTCAGTGAATTTAAGAAACAGCTCAAAAAGCAATGCCTGAAAGGTTCCCAGAGCTGAACCCATTACTGCCAACTGATCGTATTCACCTGAACAGAAGCTATAACACTGATATATGGTGTCAGCAATAAATATGTTAAGAACAAAAAAAGTGTTAAAGAAAAAGGTTTAACACGGCTTGAAATTTTTTTTGCCATCTGTCCACTGTGATAAGGTCATGTCCCTTAGAGCCAGTTGGCTCCATGTTACAGCGGCTGTGATTAACATTAAATGAACAGTTTGAGACTGTGGTGGCTGCACACTTGTGATTGTGGGGATTTAAGGTTGTTTGAGCAAACCCTCTGTTCAACCAGAATATATTTATGTTGTGGGTCAATGAAGTTAAAAATATGCCTAAACTCCATTCTAATTAGACAAATAATTTGCAAGTCCTAAATGTTACAACAGACATGCAATTAAAAATGTTCTGCCCAGAATCGTATTTTTAATTCCATCATGGTTGAGAACATTGGTGGATATTTACCAGGCTGTTGTTTATCACAAGCAAAATCAAGATATGCTCAAATACCATTCTTTACAATTAATATAGTGACAATATTTTTGAAACCTTCAATAAGTCCTGACTTGAAATCTGAGCAAATTAACCACTTCTACAATCATTTCACCTATTCAACTTTTTTATTAAAAAAAAGAAATTTCTAGACTCCTTAGCAGAGCCTAAATATTTATTAATTAGAAAAGTTTAAGCTTAAATTGCTAAGTCACCAGAAGAACAACAGATGGATGCCTTTATCTTTTTGAGAAGATGATATTCAGAAACATTAAGTATCAAAAATACTTTTATTTTCCAGCAACTGAATAAATGTATGTGCATATATTCAGTTGCATGAGAATTATGTTTGAGGTTTGGTGCTTATGCTTTCACCTTGATTTTACCCTGTACAGTTCTCTGTACCACACAGGTTATGTTATATGTATCTTAAAGTTAATGGCAGCCAGGCTTTTGTCTTCTTTGTCAAACTGCATCCATTCTTAAGAAATGCTTTCCTTCTTGGTAATTATTGTCTTATCCAATAAAGGCCTGTAAAGTTACAAAATTTTGTGCCTTGGTCCATGATCATAATAGAAATAATCTTGGGAGCTTTAGGAAAACACAACTTTATTCTTCTCTGCACCCAAATGTACCATAAAGGGAGATTTATCTGTATGCTAATGATGTCTATTATGTGCTTTTGAAAAGGGACCAGAGAAAGAAAGCTGTTTATTCAGTGAGACATTATCACTACTGGCATTATGACACCTTCGATAAAAAACACCAGCAGCATTGCTTTAAAATCTTTAAAATCCTCAAGTTTCTATCAGCAGTTAGCAGGAGGAAGCTGTAGATATTCATCTTGCAGGACCTTGCTGGCACTCCTGATTTCCTCTGAAAGGTTTTAATTGAGGTCATCAGATGCCATGAATTTTAGCATAAATACAGTTTAGAAGAATTCAACCCTGTCTGAGAATTACTCAGTTAGCAGAATTGACTGGGGCCCTTTTGGCCCTACCAGACCTTTGGTTCATTTAGGGTCCTGGCAAAGTTAGACACAGTAATGTTCCTCTGTAATTGATGGCAAACTTTGCTTCATTCTACACCTGCTCATCAATTAAATGTGACTCCTACACTCTTGAGGAAGGTCTGCAAGACTTGGGTCCATGAGTCTGACATTTCTCTATCCTCTGCCACTACCTCTGCAACTTCAAATTAGCTCCTGAACTTTTTGCTGCTCCAATTTTCTCAGCTGTTAAAGAGGAATAATCAGGATTTGCTTGTCCATTTGTACCATACATCAATTGTGAGTGAGTATCACTTGCTGCATTAATTTTCATTATTCAGAACAAGCAGGTAGAGATGGCACATGGGAGTGCTGGGGATAGGACAGGGATGAGCACTGTTCACATGGACTGTCACTCCTGGACTGCGAAATGTTCCTTGCCTGAAGGACTTCAAAGGGAATAAAACACAAACAGGAGGCAACTGCACTCAGGGTTACAGCCTTGGATGTACTGTTGCTAAGTGAAGTGCCCACCTGGAACAGCTCAAACCCTCTTATAAGTTCTGTGTGTTTCAAGTAAACTTCTGAAGCTGGAAACTGGCTGAGTTGTGACCCAGACCACAGAATCATGGAATATCCTGAGATGGAAGGGACCCACAAGGATTGTCAGGTTCAGCTCCTGATTCTGCACAGGACACCCCAACAATCCACCACATTCCTGAAAGCATTGTCAAAACTACTGGAACTCTCTCAGGCTTGGGGCCATGACCATCTCCCTGGGGAGCCTGTTCAGGTGTACGACCATCCCCTGAATGAAAAACTTTTTCCTAATATCCAGCCTAGATGTAGATGATAACGTAGGATAGAAAGCAGATTCTTTGAGGGAGTTTTATCTCTTTATTCTAAAATTGGAGCCATCTTCACTGAAGTGGAAATGCTGCTAAAATATTCCCCATATCACAAACTTCTCCAAAGCATCTTGGTGAACTATAATATTCTAACAATCTAGCAGCAAATCTTCAGTCTACCAAGTCATAAAATTCATTATGCCTGCAAATGACTGTGGGAGGGATTCCTGTAATTCCCTGGGCTGGGAAGCAAAGGGAAGGGAGGAGGGTTTCTCTCTGAAGCTAAGAAATTCTCAACTGCAATAAATCATCTTATGCATCAAAAAAGCCCAGCCTATATGGGATATTGATAAGGACAAGACTATAACCAGGACTTTGAAGCATAAGTTGAGAAACAAGTGCTTCAATTCTGCATTTAGTATTCTATTTGGGCATCTTGACTTCCCAGAATTACCATCTGTTGCGGAAACTTAAAATCTAACCCAGCCTTGTGAATTTCAAAGATGTGGTGATTCATAAAATCACAGAATGTTTGAGGTTGGAAGGGACCTTAAAGATCATCCAGTTGCAACCCCCTGCCATGGGCAAGTTCACCTTCCGGTAGATCAGGTTGTTCCAAGCCCCATCCAACTTGTCCTTGAACTCTTTCAGGGATTAGGCAACTACAACTTCTCTAGGTAACCTTTTCCAGTGCCTCAGATGCACCTCAGTTCACAGCACAATTAAAAAGACCATTAAGTCCTCTAAACTGGGGGGGGGTCTGAAAACAGCAAAGAAAGACTGAGGCTGCATTTTCTGTGTCACAGCTGAGCATAAACATCACAGAACAACATGCTGGCAATTTCAGAAGTCACAGACTGGAGAGGGGTGTGGAAGTATTGCAGCCATGTAGTTTATTTTATTTCAAAAATATAATTTTATTAGAATATCCCTCCAGGTTGATATCATGTTGTGTGTATTTTTCCACTTCCTTCCCATCTCTTTTACTGAAAACAACATCCCAAATCACACGTTTGTCACATTTCAGAGCTGCTGCTTGACTGAGTGAACACTATCACTTCAGAGCAGGCCCTGACATTATGTGATACATATAACTACCTATATCCTAACCTGTGGCTGAAGTTATCCACTGGTTTTCCAGTTCTGAACCCAAACCTTCTGCATAAAAAGGTGAACCATTTACTAGACTAGAAATACTTTTATCAAAAATTAGGGCGATCTTCTTGGTCCATGAGCAACCTTCATGATGGTGTGGAAATCAGGAGCTGCCCATCAAGTTACACAGGGCTGTGAAGCTTGCAGCTCCCCACAAAGCATAATTCTTGATTAGCCCTGTAACTAGTCCAGCCTCAAACAGTTTGTAACGTCTTGATAAGAAATAGTACGACAACTGTCCTTTGCTCAACACAGTTGTTAAATTTCATGAGGCATACATCGGCTGTTGTGTTAATTTTATTTTAACTTTTCACATGCTTTTTAAATTTCAAAAGTTTAAGTATTCCAGTATCTCACTGGATCTGTTTCTATTTCTTGAAGACTCGTAGTCCAATCTCTCAAACTCACCATACAACTGAACAAAAAATAAGTCTCTCAAAAGATGAAAATTCACATGAATTCCAGACAAACGATTCCTGGTCAGTCAGCACAGAAGACTCTCTGTTCAGCAAGAAAAAAAAAAGGAGCTTCTAAACTGTGTGAATCTACAGGTCAGGCTTTGGGTAGTTGCAGAGTTTTGATGTGCCCACTTTAAAGGAGACGAAAGGAAGGCTGTCCCATCACAGTCATGTCTTGGAATGGCAAGCTCTGCATGTGCTGACAGTGAGAAGACCCAGTGTGGGAGGGCTTGTTGTCAGTGCTAGGTGCAGTCTTAAAACAAGGTGCCAGTACAAGGCTCTGCTCTGGGACCTCTGGAAGTCCCTCTCTGGGCATCACTCTTCCTTTTTTGCCCTGTGGTATGGTAGTTTACAGACAGTGCGGTTAGAACCTGCATGAGGCAGCAGGGAGGGCAGACAGAGCCGAGACCTCACCTTTCTACTTCACACCCTGCAGAGAAGTGTGAAAGTGCTGTGACATGTCTCCTCTCTATTTCATGGGCAGAAAATCTGTGTTACAACTGATCCCTTGGAGAATGATTCACACAGGTGAGTTACTGGTGCACATGAAGACTCGTTAGAAAAATTCCCTCTCCTGTCATTACATTTTTCTGAGGATGCTGCCCTGGCAGAATTATTCACGCGCAGATCCCACTGTGTGCACAGGTATTACTTTTTTCAATCATAAATCCACATTGTGTTATAGGTTTCTTCTACTGAACTTCTCTGGGCCATAGTAATATATGTTTTGAGAATGGCTTTTTTTCTACTTGTATTTATACAGTTTTCTTTTGAGAAAAAAAAAAAAAAAGCTCAACATCTGCCCCTCAAATTTTTTTTCAAAATAAGGTTTTGAAAAATTTATTTTGCTGTTTTCTGTCTCCTTTCTGTGAACAAAGGGAAAATATACTTTTACCTGTAAAAAAGACAGACATAAAAGACCTGATTTCTACCAGTAGTTTATGAGGACATCTGAAATAAGACTTTTGTGAGGTAATAGCTCTACTTCAAAGGTCTAATCTCAAATTAACAGCTAGAAAATGACAGATTTCTTTTATTCCTTTTCTTTTAAAAAAGTTTCAAAATATTTTTTCATATTAAATTGAAATGAAATTTATCTCACAACAATTTATCTTTTAATATTTCCAATTTAAATTCATTATCCTCCCTTCTTACTGGTAAAGGAGAATTTAGTCCCAGAAAATCTGGTCGAAAACATCTTCAAAACCTTCTATCCACAAAATTATCAAACCTTTGGTAAAAAAAGAATGAAATATACACATACCTTCATATACATATGCATGTATTTAAGTATGTACATATGTAAGTATTTATGTGTATACTAGATGCATTTTAAAAAGGAAATCTGTGTTAGGGTTTGTCTCACTCTCTTTCCATTGGTTTCAGACATACTGAATTAATTAAAACCTATGTTATATGCAGCCCTAGAAGAAATTCTCTCAGTTTATACAACATATCCCCCTCCCCATCCCCAAGTTCAGCAGACTCTGAATTTGGGGCCTGGGAATATGCAGGAGTAGGCATAGCCCTGATGTGAATGTTCCTGTTGTATGCCAGATCTGAAATGAGGAGAAAGCCCATCACTACAAGAGCTGTAAATGAAGTTTATTTACCCAGATCCAAACACTTAGAGAAGACTGCAACCTTCCTCTGGAATAAATAACAAATATATATTAAATTGCCATCTATC
The DNA here is from genome assembly GCA_013396755.1 of Sclerurus mexicanus. Lineage (NCBI taxonomy): Eukaryota > Metazoa > Chordata > Aves > Passeriformes > Furnariidae > Sclerurus > Sclerurus mexicanus. The sequence continues at coordinate 86,974 of VWZF01001235.1, forward strand.
TGCAAGATGACAATAAATGGATCAGGAACATACTATTGCATGCCACAATAAAAATAAATACAATTCAATATGCAATATATCAGAAGAGATAATTACACATACACCCAAGGCAAGCAGGATTTAGCAAAAAAATTATTTGATACTATTCATAGCATTGTTTGGTGGGCTCTGTGAAAAAGCTATAAATCCTCTGTTTTCCTGGCAGATAGAAATAAAGCCTAAGTGATGCATCAGTTAGCCTCAAAATAAGTCCACTGATATTCAGCAAAAAATGTGAGATAACAACCCCAAATTCTATATTCACCAGGGAAATTCAGTGTGCTCTGTGCTGAGTTTTCAATGCTTAGTTATGTAGTCTTCCTTGTGCTATCTACAGCCATTGTTAGTCTGACATGATGAATTGCCTCCTCAGGTCTCAGCAAGGATAATTATTCTCTGAGCAGCTCACACAACCGCCCTCATCACACACACAGAGAATGCAAAAGTCAGGAGAGTTTGGCAAATTGAAAAGAAAAAAAAAAAAGGGAAAAAAGAGATAGAAAGGTAAAAAGAAAACAGCAGCTTCAGGCTGCTTCATCTCAACAGGTGACTGAAGTCCAGTGGAATTTCTGTGGGCATGTTGGCATTCCGAGGGAGGGGTAGCTTATCACGAAGAGGCTGGGTGATCCTTATCACTACAATCAGCCAGGTGGAATAGTGAGTGATGCCAAGGTGTCACGTTTCTGTCCCACCCTTCCACAGGACCCACAGCCTTTATAATCTCTTTATTATTCTCAATATCCCTTGCTTCCCCAGAAGGTGGCTAGCCTACCACCACTTTAGGAACAGGATATTTGACTACAGCCTCACCTCCACTTCTGCCATAAGTATGGAGAACACCACCCCCTTACAGACTAGCTGACAGGCTTGCTTCTCCCTCCTCCCCAAAGCAGGGATGACATTTTGGTAACACTTGCATCTCTGACTGTTGGAGGGTACTCAGGAACATTTGTACATAGCACTGCACACTTAGATACTTGCAGGTGCAGTAAGTATAGCATCAGCAATCCAACAAGAATCTATAACCTGTAGCTCAAATAGACCGCGCTATTTGGAAATCTCTGTTCAAGGAAGTTCCTATTGGACTCGACCAGACCTGTAGTGTCACATTGGTAAACTGTACTATTTGGGAATCTGTGATCATGAATGTGTCCAGACTAAACATGTAACCCACACTATTGGTTCACCTGGGATCTTATTGAACATAAAACAGACTTAAAGTGCTGAACTGGTTCTAATCAGATGTCAAGCCCAGGCCAACTGAGCCCCTCTGAGCTCTGAGGACCAGCTGCAAAGCAAAGGGGTTTATCTTCTGCCAAATTTCTATGCTCTTAACACAACAACATCTCAGCAGAGTATAGGGTAGTTGTGATAAAAAGGCTAAATTGCACTTACTGTGCACCTTGATGTCAGGTGAAATGGGTTCCCTTCCTCAGACGAACAGTGCTGGTGTTCACAGCATGGAGGAGATGAACTTGATGCCTGCCTGAGAGAAGGAGTGAAAAGGAGAAAAGCCAGCAAGGGCAGGAAGAGATAACACCACTGTTACGGATTTTTTTTGTGTGAAAACTGTTCAGATATTGTGATAGGATGGTAATGTAAAAAAAAAACCCACCAAACAAACAACTTGCATAGATGGACAGGCAGATACATTAAAACAGATTGATTTTTCACTTTTTCACTTCCTTAAATATATGAATGGGATTTAAGGGCTCAAAAAATACCTAGAAACTCTCCAGTTAGGCAGCTTCTGAATTTCTGAGGGCTCGTATGTGCCAAATATCCCTTTTCACCTCAACCTTCATTAATAACCGTATTACAGTTCACCAAGGACCTCTGACACCGATATTGGCCCCATTTACAAAATACCATTTTATCACTGATAAGAAGCTCAGCCTAAGAACTTATATAAACATGATACGGGCAAGAAAAAGTGTGGAAGTAATGATAGATTTTATCTCCATCATCAGGAGCAAAGAGGCACAGAAAGGCTAAGTGATTTTTTTCAGCCTGTAGAAAAACTGAGTCCCAAAAACATCAACATTTTCCCTCTACACCACCAGGGTTCATGCCACGTGCTAACTGGAAGGGATGGAAATATGCACTGAGAGGGATGGACACACCAGAGAGATCTGGAAGACAGAGGCCTTGCCTTGTGAAGGGATTATGTTGATTTCTTTTGATTTCAAATTTTTTTTTGATTTCTACTTTACCACAGTGAGAGTTGGCTCCCTAGAACCTCTGAGAGTTTGAAGTCAAGAAGATTATAAACCTTCCTCTTCCTGAAGGTAAGTGAAAAAACGGGATTCAGTCAACTAAGTTATCAGCTGAAATCTTGCTTTGCAGAGGAAATGATCTGCAGACACATTTCTTTAGAAACCTATATGAATCTCTGCTCTTCAAAATGTTTTATGCAAAAAGCAAACACCGTAAGCCTGTCCCTTCTCACTCCTCCACTCACCACCTCCTTGCAATCAATTTTGAGGGAGTCCTTTATGTTTTCCTTTGTATTTTCCTTCATTTTCTTCAATTTTTGACAATTCTGTGTTCTCAATACTCACACAGCAGTTGCACCATAATCGCTTGGAATAAATATGATACAAGCTGCTGCTCTGATGTTCTTCTGCATGCAATATGAAAGGTATGCAACAGATCTAAAATGGCTAATTCTTTGTAAGGAGCCACAGAAGATAATGATGCCAAAGAAATAGTGGGTCATTGCCCTGGCCTACACATTTATGCTATCAAAAAATTAATAGCAGCAATTTTGGCAGAGCCAGGTCTCCAATAACTGTCTTTTAAACTGCCTAAGTACACCAGGATTGAATACTTGCACTTTGCACACTATAAAGAACATAGAACAGAGTAAGCACCATAGTACATACACAAAATATTGAAGGAGATAATAATGCTTTACCTACTTATGTTGCTCAGACATTTTTTTGTTTAGTTGTTTGTAGTTTTGTTGTTTTTGCTGTTGTTGTTTGCTTGTTTTTTTGTCTTCCTAATGAAACCTATTCTCTGTTTCGTTTCAGGTCTCAGAGGCTTCCAGTCTTTATGTTGCCTACAAGAGATTTGGCTGCTCAGAGGTCTATTAATCTAACACTTGTTTTGATCTCCTTTCTTTATTTTATTCTGAGCACTTTCCTTACTCTACTTGTGCATCCACTACAGAAAATACTTTTGTCTTAGGCCACAGGAAAATGTGATGATAAGGATTTGATCATTGACTTTTCTCTAGCAATAACGCATTTAGTGTGAAGTATTTATTAGAAGGAAATGAAAGATCTAGCCTTTTTGGGGAATGGTAGCCAGCTTTCAAGATTAACTGACAAGAAAATATATTGTACACTACTAATGGGAGATGTGTCCCATATTGCTGCTATCGAAGCTGCCACACAAAATAATGAAATATTCTACAAAACATGTCTACAAGGTAATTTATACAGAACCAACACTTGTCATACTGTTGGAAGTGAATGACCTATGCTGTTCTGTTGTGCTCCACAACCTCATTACTTATAGTGGCTGTGGGGAGCTCTATGGACAGGTGTCCTGGGACTCAGTGATGGAGAGGAACAGGAGCATAAAGCCAGACCCGTGCTGACTGCTGTCTAAGGCTATTACAGGGCACATTTTTAAAGTTCCAGTGAAAGTTCCTGTAGAGAATTGTCATAGTTAACACACAACCCCTATTTCAAATGCTGCCCCCAGCAAGAATGCTGGGGAATGACCCATGTCACATCTCACATGCTGATCAGCCCGCTCCCTGCAGGGAGTGGTAGGGCAGAACCAGACCTGGTCACACTCGCTTGTGGGATTTGATGGTGTACTGCTTCCCTTCCCCTTTTAGCTGGGAACTGAATGGCTACAGCCATGCCCCTCTTTAGACTACATCCTTATTTCAACGTCAATGTTAGCCTAAAAACGGCTCACTCCAGCAGAACATTTGAAATAAAGGACCCTGTCTCTTTCACAGAAGAATTTTCCGACTTCTTTTTCCCTTCCTTTATGTTGAATGGTAAAAGAAGGATATGATAAACTTAAGGCAGGGATGGGGATTCTCTCTGTGTGACAGGCACCAGCTACCACCAACAGTCAACATTTCAGCACTAAGCAGGAGATTTCTAAATCTAATTATAACTTTTCAAGTTACTCACCATTTATTTATCTCTCCAGACCTTGTGCTCATCATCTTCAAAAGCACATGGGTTACCAGTGGCTTGAGATCAAGGACATGGAAATACAGAAATTCTACCAGGAAGAAAGCTTTGGTGATATGGAAATAAAATCAAGTTCAAATCACCTTTAATTTACCATTAAAGAAGTGTAGGACTAAGTTTAGAGATTATGGAAATATTCCTCGGAATGTACTTGACTGAACAATTGCCACCAATGAAACTCTCTCTTCCTTCTCTTAGCACTTTGGCAAACAACTTGAAAAAATAAAACGCAATACTGATCAAAGTACATGTGTAACTAATTACCTGATTTTCCATCCATCCTCCCCTCTGTGCAGGCATTAATCATGAACATGAAATACAGGAGTGAGAGAAGATCAAAAGAACATTACCTGAACGTGCAAAAATCTCTTATAATCCCCCTTTCCTCCCAAGAGTACACTTCTCATCTCTTTTCTGATTTTAGATGCTATTTCACATCTGTTATTCTTTTTTGTCTGCTTTTGGTTTGACAGGACTGCATTGCACATACTGGGGACGTGAACCAATGATTATTTCAGTGTGACACATTCACTTGATTTCAGCTATCCAAGCTTGCAAAATTTGACCAGTGAGCCTAAATTTGATTCAAAATGAGGACTAAGTTTTCTGTTAGATTGCAAATCAAGACCTCAATCTCAGTTTGAATCTGGCAGCCTAGTGAGCTTAGGAGATATTAGAATGACTTTCTGATCCTGTGTGGGTTTTTTCTACCCTTTTTGCAAGCAGCAGAACTCTCAGGAGAATATCCATCTTTATGACAATATTTCTATCTTTACCTGGAATGCTATGAAAGAATGACTTTTCTTGTGGGGATTTCAGCTATTTTCAAACTGTAATCAACAACAATCCACTTCCCCGTCAAAAGCACACATAAAACAGACAATAGGGAAAAGAATGTAGTGCATATTCCTTAACGTTTTGATAGAAATCACATAAAAGCTCTAATACTGCCCAACATCAGCATGTGCTCACCCAGTGTATTTTATTTTTTGGTGGTATTTTTCCTTCTGTGCCCTCATGTGCCCCATTTTTTTCAGTTCATATAGCATCTTCTCCAGAATCTTCCTAGTGCTGCCAGTGTTTTGTGGATTTAGCTTTTACAAACCCACATTTGTGCTTTGGTTCCTGCACAGTGCCTCTTTGTTTCTGTTAATCCCCGTACAATTGCTCTAATACATTTGTTTTAAACACTGAGCTTCCCTGTAACAGAAGACCCTGGTTGGGTTGCCTCTATTAACTAAGAATAACTGTAGATGAAATTACATCCTAAAGGCCTCTTTCATTAGTTTCTTTTGAACTTCTGAATGCTTTCTCAGGGATTTGATTGCTTTTAGACTGGCACTTCCTAACAAGGCTTTTGATGTAAACTTTCTTGCCACTGTTACTATGACAATAGTGCAATGCTGCAGCAGCATTAATTGGAATTTTGATTATTTCCTTGGCTCAGAAATCTCTATGTTTTAATAACTGGTTCAACTGTGCTTCAGATCTATGCTGCAAGGCAAAGCTGAAATCTTTATTTCCAGTAAGTACTGAATTAACAGAGTTGCTGAAGAGGAAGAAAAGTAAGATGGAAGTGACACCATAACAGCAACACACTCAACATTCCTCACTATTGTTTATATTATTAATCAAAATTAGTCATTGAATAGAAAAGATGCAAATTTTCTTCCATGCTAGGAAATTATTACATACCTTTTCTTATTTTTCTACACCAATCAATTTTCTTTCAGATGAGAGAAATCATGAAAAGGCATAAATGTGAATTTCCTAAAAGAAAGTATAATATGTTAATGTTTGACCTGGAGCGGACAGGAGGAATTTAGAAAGGTCCAAGTTTCTGCCACTGCCAACTATAAACTTACCCCTCAGAATTTGAAGGTGCAACATATAAGTAGGCAAGTCATAAATGTTTGATGAGAAATATTTTTCTCCTGTCCCTGTTTTGTATCAAATCCCCATTAGATATTGTCAAGAGACAGAAATGAACTGTATCACAAAATTGATTAATCTCATTCAGTGCTTTTTTTCAACCAAAATTAATCTCCAGTGTTAAATCTCAATAATTCAATGTATTATAACTATAGGTGTGTATGTCTGTGTGCATGTTTATATACATGCACATCCTTCTCTACTGAAACCAACCTGATTATCCTTTAAGCCAAATCTAATAACTTTTTAAGTTATTACACATCACTATTCAGTTTCTTCTATTTTTTTCATTTATGTTTCCAAATTTCAGTCAATATGCTGTGAGAAAGTTCTGTTTCCTGGAAGAGAAATGCAACAGGACAAGAAAGAAGTGATTTCCCCTCTGAAGTGTCAATTGTTTAGGTTTTTTTGGTTGGTTGGTTTTTGTTTTGTTTTGGTTTGGTTTAAAGGTAATAGTTGAAAAATCTCCAAGAAAAACTTTTAAATTTGTGAGATTTTTCATCCCTGATGAAGAGAATAAGTTGTCGGGAGCAGAGACTAATGAACTATAAAGCGTGTTTGTCCAATTCAACTCAACCTGGCACCATTACATTAAAATGCTGGTCCTTGAAAGTTTCTTCTCAGAGACACAAACACTCATCAAAATTCTCCACTACAAAATTTACTCTTTTCAATATTATTTTTACTCACAGTTGAAAAGCTCTTAGTAGTCTAGTCCCAGAAATTACTGATGTCAACATGACCAATAAAACAAACCACAATATGCACATATAGTGTTATAAAATCTTTTACCCCCTAAGCAAAATCGAAACACATGGGATTTTATTTTTATTTTTTTGTACTGCAAAGCACATTCCCATATTATTGCAGACATGTAGGGATGCATATCTTCAGGAAATCGATGGGAACTGTCTCGAGCAGTGTGATCAATGACTGCTCCCGCCCATTTCAGCCTGGACATTCGTCTCCTGTTGTTCTTCAGACAGTTTACAGATTAATAATGAAGCATAAAACCAAGTTAGTGGTAACATATGAGCGGGGGAGATGCAAAGCTGAACATCTCACATTAAGGACACTCTACACCAGCAATCCATCAGACTGGTTTACTCTGCAACATTTGTATAGTTTCTCCTCACAAACACCCACAAATAAAGAAATACAGCTGGTTCTTAGGAATCCCTCTATTTTACTTATGAAAATGAAACCAGTGGCTTTTAAAAGTGCAAATGCAATTGGCTTGATTCTCCCATCAATCAGGCAAAGTAAATCAGAAGTCACTATATTGAGTAAAGAATGTATGATGATTTACATTGGTTATTGAAAGTAATTATTCTATGTCAAGTGCAAGAGAGCTTTTTGCCTTTTTTTTTTTTTTTGATTTTTGAGGCTTTTTCCAAGATACAGAATCAATAATACTACTGGGAAGAAGGTGAATTATTCAGGGTGGTCAGGTAAATACTCTGCTAGGATATCCTGCATCAATTCTATGAATTTGATATGACCTCAGCTGGAACAATAAACTTAAAAATTATCCTGTGGACTCTCAGGCCATTCTAGTCAGTTGGCCACCTATTTAGTTTTATTCATTGATTGTTAATAATTTCCATGTCTTTTCTTCCTCCAGCACATTCTTAAAAGAATGTCTAGAAACTGTTAAGAGTAGACCTAATTTTTTTTCCTTGAAATAGAGAGAAGCTACCAATCTGTGACTCCTTAGCTTCCATATTATCTTTGTGTTCACAGATCAGCTGTTCATTTTGGCTATCAAATTTACAAGTTTTTCAAGTGAGGTCACATGCATCAAGTGTTTCTCTAAAGCTATAGCTGCACAACAGACAATAACGAAGACAAGAATGTTTAAAATTTCAGCATTTTACCTCTGATATCAAAATTAGAAATAGAAAAGCACAGAAGGTCACTAAGAGCTACCATTTATTTTAAAAAGTTTTTCAGAAGAGCTACTAATTCTTTTTTAATATACACAATTTATATGAATAAATATGGTTGAAATCTTTAGGAAAAAAATAGGAAATCAGTCCAGTGGCACATGAAAATAAAATACTTAGAAATGGCCATTTTTGGATATTCCAACACCAGCTGAGACTACATTTTTGCTGAATATGCAATGGTTGTCAGAGTAAGGATATTCCAGGTTATAAGGTAAAAATAACAGAGATAAAATTCCATCTATCTGCCAATCAAACAATCATTTTAAATTATTTATAAATACTCTCATTTCCTGGAGGTTGCTTAAAATCTATGGTTTTGGGCAAGTAAGAGAGGGCAAGAAAAGGCAACAGATGTTTGCTTGTAAAAAACATTCATATCTGCTTGAATAAATTTGCCATGCATTTTCATCTTCCTGGCAAAGCTAACAAACTGAAGGAAGAATTCACAAGTGAATCAGACTTTGTTAAACATATGCAAACAACCCGGCAAAGCAAGCATCAAGAATCCTTGTCGTATTTGGCTTTCACAATGCTGCGGAAGTAGCCAGAACAAACCGCAGCAGCCCACACTGAACAACCCAACAAAGACTTAATCCACTCAAACCATCAAATTGATACCTCTTAAAAAGACTGAAATGGAAATTGTAATTATGTAGGGGATTACATACGGATTTTGGTTGGGTGTTTATGACATTTCAATAATGCAGGGTGAATGTCCTCAGCAAAATTAGCAAATACAGAGATAATAATTGCAAAGAAGCTTTTTTTGACAAGATTAGTTGCCTTGAATGACCTCTGTGGGAGATTCACCATCTCATTGCTTGGACTTGATGACTTTAGGAGTCTTTTCCAACCTAAATTACTCTATCTTCTCACCACTGGTCTTTTGGATTCTTGGCCCATCACTGGACCTCCACCACATTCAATAACTGCTCATCTCAATGTCTTGACTTGCCTGGTAGATGAAATGCTGGCAAACTGCATGATTCCTTCCTATATAAGCTGATTTTTTCCATAAAGCTTACTATTGCTAAATAGAAATCAGAATTATCCTATGAGGCTTTCAGAAAATATAAGAAATTCATGGAAAGATGAGGAAGGGTTGATTGGGAGGGGTTGTTGTTGTTTTAGGGATTCTTCACATGATCTTTGCAGCTTCCCCTGGTGATGAAAATTCAGATCATCCCTGAGCCTCCTTTTTTCCAAGCTAAACATTCCCAGTTCCCTCAGCTACGGCTCATGGACTCTTTAGACTTTCCATCAGCTTTGTTGTCCTTCTCTGGTCACACTTAGCACTCCCTGACAATTCAGGCGTGATTTGTTTTGAATTTTACTTGTTGCCATAGAGAAATCTGTGCTTTCTCCATACTGGCACTGGTTTGGAGCACTTCAAGTTTTTAAAAAAAAAGAAAAGAAAAAGGAAAAAAACCAAACAACTAAACCTTTTGTTCTAAAAGGTACAGGGGAAAACATCTCAAGCTGAATGGGGAAAGAATATGGCAAGGTTTCAATTTTTTATGAAGCATGGGTCATAGAAAAGTTGACTAACTAACTCTCTCTCTCTTTTGTGAAGATTTTGTCATTTTGGTTAAATATCTTGAGTTCCTGGTACTGCGTCCTGTAATGGATGTTGTAAGTGGCTCCAGATCGATTAGTGATTACTGAACAGTTAGAGCAGAGGGAGGACTTAGCTCAGAGCTGTATCTTTCCAGAGCGTGATGCTCAAGCCACTCCTCACAGCACTACACACTGCTTTGGGGGGCTTTTGTAGCACCAGAGACAACCTTTCCTGTTGCTTAACAACAAGGTTTAAACAACTATTATCGAAATCAAATACAACTGAAAACAAACATCCGTTTGCTATCCGTTTAAAACCTTTGAAAAGGTGATATATGTCATGGTATTTTTTATTTTCTTCTCAGCCACATGTCCCAACTTGAGGGGAAAAAAGAAATAAAATCATAATTAAATATATAATTAAGAGTGATGATTTTACAGTTATAGAAGGTGAATATATGAAAGATACTGATAAAGAAAGAAAAAATAAAGATATAAGAAAGATAAATAAAAAAAAGATAAATTCTGCATCCCTGAGCCTTAGTTATTCTGTGAAGTATCATGGAAAAGAATTGCAGTGACAATGTTGGTTTTGGTCATTTGGATTTTCAGACAAATGAGGAGAAATTAATCTTCTAGGTGCTTTATCCTTTCATTTCATTGAATTAAATAAAAATGTAAAAATGTAACCCTATCCTTCTGAAGCCAAATCTGTGACCCCTCAAGTAAATGACACCATTGTGTCTCTATATATTATATATACATACATATATAGAGAGAAATACAGATATTTTGCTTATAGGTATCCCCAGTAATATTAAGTTGAGCACTTGTGAGACACACTTCAAAGACACTAATGGAGTATGAAGGAAATAGCTGGCTTATGAGCCTAACTTCAGCTATAGGAAAGATATAAGAATCACCAGTAAGAGAAAATAGTATAAATTATCCAGAAATATTTAAAGACAATCAAACCTTTGTGTATCAGATGAACCACTGTTAGTGCTTATCTTACCTGTCAGTATCGTGGAAGTATAGGGTAAATACCTGAGGTGCCAGTACGTTGTCAGGAGAAGGTTCCACAAGGCTACTGAATAATAAAGTCCCAGTTCCAATATTCACTAGCTGTTGGTGTTGGTCTCTGTGGATATCTGGTTCAGAAACTGAGTCCAAAGATATTGTTCCTCTCCTCTCAAATTTAATTGGTGGAAAACTTTTTCACACCTTTCCGCCTTATTTTTGGTTTATTGGTTTCATAAAAGGTCAGTTATTGGGGAAATAACTTTGAGAGACTCTGACTTCTCCAGATTGCTACTTCTTAATTTTTTTTTTTTCCCTCGGTAATTACTAATTTTGCTCAATTTTCACAGCTTGAAAGGTAAGTCACTCCTTGGATTGTAAGGTAGGAAAATCTTTCCATGTTGCTCCCTGAAAGCTCAAATAAACCACAGAGACTACTTGTAGGAGGCAATCATTGCTTTCTTCTTATCTACTAACATGATTTACACTGTATTAGGCTATAGATTATTGCAACTATTTACTAAGGCAGATAGTAACCTTTGACTCTAATAGCACCTGATTTACATTACATCGCATGAATTGGTTTCTATTATCTGTTGCTTTTATTTATGGAAGACGTAAAGAAGATATATCTAATTCCAAAATTTTTCTGTGTATATTGTACTACATACATTTTTTTTTCTCTATGCTTTCTTGATGGAAAAAAACTCAAAACTTAAATGTTTTCATGGAAATATAAGCAAAGTTTCCAACACTGAATGAGATGTAAATCATTCAAAATATGTTTGGAAATTCCTACCAGTGTCTAGTCTGACACCATTTCTGGGCTTATTTTTAAAAAGAATAGAGATGATTTGGGTTAACAGAGTTCCTCAATTCACCATAATTTATTAAGAGGCCCAATAAACTTGGTTCTGTTTTTGATTATCTGTCTGAAAATGCTAGCTTAAATTTAGCCTTGTTTAAATAACACTAAATCAATGGAAGATCAATGTTGAATATAGCACTGCCTCTTGGAGAGACTTTGATCAATGGAGCACTTGGTGGGTTTTATCTGATTGAGACTTGGTCTGAGACCAGACAATTACAGGAAAATAGCTCCTTGAAAGTTAATATATTTTCCTTTTCCTTTGCTATGTGCTCTGACTGCAGTACAAGGGACTTGTAACAAGTGCTGTATGACATATGTTATAAAATACTTGCACAAAATATGGTTGTTGATTGTTTCCATAGGCTGCAATGTATTTCTTTTCCAGGACCTACATCAATATATCTCTGTATCTGTAAGGGAAAATCTGGGAATCTTAATGCTATCCCTGTCACTAGTTTTTGCTGTATCTTTTCACTAGAGGATCTCTGTCAGCTCTTGCCCTGTGGCCCCCAAGTATCAACATATGAAACAGATAATTTGTAATTTAAAAAAAAAAAAATAAAATATTCACAGATAACAGAATATGCCCTTATAAACTACATATTCTGTAAAATCAGTTCTGTCCCTGCATATTTACAGATATGTTGATCTCCTTCTAAGCTCATGTGTTTACAGCACCACTTTAGGGGGCATTCAGGCAGAGGAAGATTGGACCTGTCAGAGATCAGGGCTTTGTAGGCAATGGAGATGGGGAAGCATTTAGATGGTAAATCCTACGGTCTTGAGGGACCTGGGGTTTAATCTGGAGAAAAGTAGGCTCACCAGACCCTTATTCCTCTCTACAAGTCTGTGACAGGAGGTGGTAGCCAGGTGGGTGTTGAGTTCTTCTCCCAAGCAGCCAGTGACAGGACAAGAGGCTGTAGCCTCAAGCTGCTCCAGTTGTTCAGGCTGGACATGAGGAGGAACTTCTTCATGGATAAAGATGGTTAAACATTGGACTGGACTGGACTGCCCCGGTGGAGTCCCCATCCTTGGAGGTGTTCAGGAAATTACTGCCCATGGCACTCAGTGCTTTGGTCTGATTGACAAGGTGATGATCAAAAGTTGGATTTGATGATCTTGGAGGTCTTTTCAAACCTAAATGAAGGCATCTTCTTCCCCTCTTTCCTGGATATTTTCACTGTCATGGTTCATGAAAATATAAGCATCCAATCTACAATAACTGCAACATACAGTACAAGGAAATCTCACTTGAAAAAGAGCTTTTATTTAAACCGGGTCTTTTTAAATTTATTTTTTCTTATATACAATATACCCTGTGCTCCTAATGCCCTGTGTGGATGCTTTTAAGATACAGATAATTACAATTTATGGCAGGAAGTTTAGAAATATTTCTTCAGGCCAGCCTGTAGCTACACAAACTTCAGCATAGACAGTACTGAGAACAAGACCCCCATTGGACCACAGAAGGGTAAATCCTCCTTACCCCACTTTCACATCACTCTAATGATAGCATTGCTCAAGACAATCATGGAATTATTAAGGTTGGAAAAGTCCTTTAATATCATTGAGTCCCACCACTAACTCAGCACTGCCAAGGCCACTCCTAACCCATGTCCCCAAGTGCCACATCTACACATCTTTCAAACACATCTAGGGATGGGAACTCCACCACTGCCTTGGGCAACCTGTTCCAATGCTGGATCAGCCTTTCAGTGAAAAAAAATTTTACTAATGTCCAAACAAAATCTCCCATGGTGCAGCTTGAGGCTGTTTTCTCTTGTTCTATGGCTTGTTACCTGGATAAAGAGACCAACCCCCACCTGGCTACAACCTCAGGCAGTTGTAGAAAGCATGAAGATCTCCCCTGAGCCTCCTTTTCTCCAGTGTAAAAAATTGCAGCTCCCTCTGGTTCTCCTCATCAGACTTGTGCTGCAGATCCTTCCCCAGTTCCCTTTCCTGCTCTAGACATGCTCCAAGACATCAATGTCCTTCTTGTAGTGAACAGCCCATAACTGAACACAGGTTTCAAGAAGTGATTGCACATTTGCTCACCACACGGAGAAAGATCTACTAACCTGATTTCCATACTGCTTCACAGGATTCTATACCCTGCATCATACACAGCACCACTAGGATAAGCTGCTCAGCTCACTGCCAGCAGGAATCCCAGAGTTCCTATGGAACCACTGAGTTCCCTTCTGGAAACAGCACATATTGTTACTTGTTTCTGAAATATCTTCTAGACTTCTAACATCCTCTTATCATTTCAGACTCATTTTGCACATTCCATGATCTTTTTATCCCATCTGAAATGATGGAATCTTCATTATCCATGCAACCTTTTAAGAAATTAACTTTTGAAGTCAACAGTCCTTATGGCGACATCTGTATTTTTGCAGTTCCATCTTAAGAGCAATAGTGTTAGATGAATATAATGTAAATATTTCTCTTATTTTTCATGTGCCCACTTTTAGATAGTTCAAAGACACTTCCTGCATTCTCAACATAATAGTAAATATTATAAAACTAATAGTGAAAAAGTAATCTGGGTAATTTTTATTATATTAAAAAAAATAGAAATACAATCAAAAAAATCACAGAAAAGTCCCAACGGGAAAAGTCTGAAAGCTGGTCTTCTGAGAATAGATTTCCTGTGTTAATTGACAGCAGGAAAATTTAAGGTCCTTTAATAAGCTTCATCCTTCAAGTCTTGCTCAGCCCACAAGTCAACACAGACTTCTTTGCTTGCAAACATCAATACAGGGTGTGCAGTTAACCCCTGGATCCTGCAGTGTATTGCACTGCCCTAAAATGTTCCACTTTCCTGTATGACAATCCATTGTAACCCAGTGCCATCACTGGCTGGCAGATAATTTTCCTGTGGAAGACTTTTCCTCCCAATAAGTGCTGTTATGGTAATATTCAACTCCAGCAATGTAGTTAAAGGAAATTGAAAAGTCACTTCCAAAGGGTGTCCCAACCCATCCAGAGACAGGCGTGCAAGGTGTGATAAATCACTTTTGGAGGTACTTTCATCTCTTTGCCAATTAGAAATCGGACTACACAACAGGCTTTTATGTGCATAAAACTTGTTGGGATAAATCTTAACATTTGACTTCTGTGGCAAGCAATTCCAATAACAATAACTATAAGGTTGTCTGAGACAGACATACAATGGAAACCAGATATTGTTGCTCACAGTATTATGGGAAAAGAAAGAGAGGAACATGGTCAGATTTAACTTTGCATATAATGAACCTATAGAAGGAAAGACAGGCGAATCAAACTCTCATAGACAAGATTAAGGAAAAAAGACACAGCTTGAATCTCCAGGACATGTTCCAGACAAAGTATAACATTAGTGATCAAACAAGCTTCGTAGCTGGCCATGGTTATTTAGAGTAAATCCCCAAATGTCAGCATCCCACCTTGGAGAATAGCCTAGCTGGGATCCAGCAGAAGGCATTATTGGTGGGTTTAATTTTACTACCACATCAGGAGCTTTCGAAAAATATGCTTTTAACATCCTTCCAAGTCATTGTAGATCACTAAAGGAAAAAAAAAACNAAAAAAAAAAAACACTTCAAATGAAAAAAAAACAGATAGACTATAAAAAAAATAGCAATGAATTCTCCACCACACAAAAGAAAAAAAAAGAAAAAAATTGAACACTTCATGAAATGCTTGGTGGTAGAATACCTGACACCTATAGTGAGCAAATGCTAACCTCTGCCTTGCCCTAGTTTTATCCATAGAGTATCTGGATGTCAACCTATATACATGGGACCGATATTAGGCAATATTTCCTTTCCTGTGACTATTCTCAGGCTCAGTGTGTTCCATTTTCAATACTGTTAGAAACTTCCAAAATTATCTACTTTATGGTAAACATAAAAAATCTCCCTCCCCAGCTGTCTGGCATTTCTCTTCAACCCAGACTTAATGTTGAAAGACTACTGAATACAGGTTGAGAAAGGAATTTATTTTACATGTCAAACAGCTCAATTGCTTTTGTTTATTTTTTAGCTTTGTCCTTTTTTCAGGCAAAAGCCAAAGATGTTTGATATGTATTATTTATTCAACTCTTGTAAACGAAATAGGGAAAGTTTTAAAATAAGGTAGAATAGTTCTTCTTGATGCACACTCTCTCATTTAAATCAGGTTAAAATTTTGTCTTCAACTTGTATCTGTTTTCCAATGCAATAAACATATTTTTCTCCCTAGGCTTCATACCTGCTGTTTTAAAATGTGCTGTCACTTAGCCCTTCGTTACCTCACCCTTCTCTATCTATTTGGCTTCTGATTCCAAGTTTTTTGCCAGTCCTTTGGGGTTTTTGCATCCTCCTGTGTAATTCATTGTTTCAGATCAGTGAATCCTTTACTGCCTGCTACCCAAAAAACCAATTAACATTGCAAAAAAGGCGCTTCACTAAACTGACTTAGGCCATACCAGAAGCAGCAGCTGTGATTCCTTACATCCAAAATGAGATGTCTAAGGCAGCCTCAACTACTTCTACTGCCTTCTACAGCAGAGAGAAATGGGCATCTCCAAGGAGAGAATTCTCTCTCTTAATTCCTGTGGTAAAAGGAATCAAGCACAATGAACACATTAACAAGCACAAGGGTAGATGTAAAAGTTAACTGAAGTGGGAGTCACCAGCTTAGATTATGAGTTTGATCATGACATATCAAAAGTGGAGTCAGACACAAATTCAAGCAATAAAAAGTGGAAGAGGTTTCTCTCCTCATCTCTTTGAGTAGTAGATAGTGGATACAGTTATACATAGAATGTGCTTTATTGTTTAGAAAAATGATTATGTGAGCCTTAGTTTAAGCAATTAGGCAGGCCAAGTGCATTTTTATAATACAGGAAACTAGCCTAATTGCAGAGATGGAGTAGGTGCCTCCTTATAATATTTTGATGGACTTATCACTAATTTTCTAGGAGGAATTAGTCACAGAGGCTGGCAGAGACATGAAGCAAAATACAATCATACAGCACGACTAATAAAGACCCTCACTTAAGGTTTAAACGCTTATATATATATATATGTGTATATTTACAACATAGATGGTTATGTGTAAGTCTGCTTCAGTTTGAAATTCAGGTTCTGTGATTAATTATTTATGTTATTTCACTCTGATAATCTATTTTAGTTGCAATTTAACTGAGATGGCTATTCTTTATTTAAGCAGTCTTGAAATCCCATGTAGGCCCTAATTTTGCTTGTTCTGTTTCCTCAACTTTGCTCTTCTTCACAGATGACATTGCCCAGCTGGAATACTGTTGAATTCCTTAGGAGGGAACTCTCCCTCAAAGCTTACATAGTTGTTAGTCGTCTTCAGAGCTGATTATAACTTTGGCACGTTGTATCAAGGTCAGAGCACAATTCTTGCTTGGCTCCAACTCAAGAGCAAATGATGAATATGTCTGAGGAAAATAAGGATTAGTCTCAAATTACTATTGCATACAATGAATGCTGCTTCCAGACAGCATCATTAGTTCACACAAGGAATGGAAAAGATGTATCTGACAAACAAACACATTTATCTGCCTTTGTTATAAGAGTACCTTTCCTTTTTTTTTAATTAGTATAAGACCTCCACCTTTGCAGTTCATCAGGGTGCACTGTGGTAACAGTAGGTAGATTCATGCTTTTTGTCCTTTCTCACACTAAAGATTATAATTCATAATGACTCTGCATTTGATTTACAAGGACCATGAAAGTCTGACCGGGTATTGACTGTACCAAGACAGTTTTATGCTGGCAAGGTGTTCACACTTGCTCATATGCCAACATTTTTCATTGGCGATATTATTTATATGAAATATAAATAATATTTTCCCAGTTTTCAGATTTCTAATCCTTCTCATCACTCCTCCAAGCAAAAGGTAATTAATACTTTTGGTGAATAATTATAAAGTTCTAAAATTTGCAGCATTAACTCTGTTGTAAATGTTGGAAAGGCCTTGTTCTACCAAAAGAATTTCTCTCAAGATACTAAAGGAGGTGATACACTATATACACAATGAAACTCATTAAATGTCATGCATTTTGCTGCAGAAGCCCATTCATTAAAATGCCTCGGTTTAGATAATAGATTTAATAGAATTTCTCTGTAAACTACATCTTCTTTATCTTTTCCCTGTTAGTGCCTGATGTGCTTCATTGTCAGTCTGAAAAAGGTAAACACATCAGGAATAATGTGACAATTTCAGGATAATATACCAAGTTTATTATCACAGTTCTGAGGAAGCCTACTCTGAGGATAGGACAAAAAAGTCACTTTTGTTTCATTCACAACAGAGAAAATGTAAAACTTACAGAATGTAAGGGCTTTATGTGCTGATAAGCAACAAGACTCAGATAAGAGCATGAAAAGTGTGAGGAAAAAATAAAAAGTGGGATTAATTGCATTATTCTGAAATAGGTGCAAAGCAGCCAAATCCACTTCTCACAGCTGGATCTTGTTCTCACTGGGTTACCAGTAATGTGGCCTAAGCACTGAAGGCTTTTATATTAACCACTGCCACTTCCTTATATAGTCAGGTAGCAAAGACAAATCGCTGTCTTCTTGTCAAGTATATTGGAAAAAAAAAACGATTAAGAGCTATGGTTTAAATGATAAGATTGAAACAGTCTTGCAAATGCAAACATTTGCTGGCAGAAAGACAGATATAAAGCAAAGAGTACACGATCCCCATCTGATTTTAGAGGGTTTACAACACATTGTGAAGAGCTCCATTCTTTACCATGTAATGACCCAATAATTTCTGTGTTGCTTTTTTTCCTTCTTAATAGACTTGTTTAACACTGTATCAGTTGTTACTCTAGCTTCAAACCCATAAGTTTTAAGTAAACTTTCTTTGGCTTTTGTTCACAGATGTCTGAACATATTTCTCTTGGAATTATGGGTCTGAATGGGAGCAAATCATAAACACCTTGGTTTCAATTTCAGTGTTCAACAGTTTTTGACTGCTATTTTGAATGCTGGGATAAGGATAAACTGACTCAAGGCAAATGTTCATGTGCCATTGAATATATAAAATATACAATGTATTTCATGTGAATTCCCATGGAAATTTGAAACTGTCATTAATTTAATGGAAAAACAATATTCCCCTTCTGTTTCTCATCCTGTCATTGTAGAAGAGTAACTCCTTTTGGAGTGCCATTAGTCAGCAAAGTTCTGTACTTTAAAAAAAAAAAAAAATTAAAAAAAAATAAAAAAAAAAAGTGGAAAGGATATTGAACAACATCAGCCTGAAAACAAAATTAAAGACATTGAGTCAACTTTGAAGTCTGACTGATTTAGTACATACCATTTTCATACCTTACTTAAGACTGACTGGAGTATATATCTTGGGAATGCACAAAATTAAGGCCTTGTTCTAGTAGTCTTATTTGGGCAAAATTACCTTTGAAATTGAGGAAAGAGAGCAAGATGTAAGATTTACAAGGACCAAACTTGAAAAAAAGGAATTAACTGCATAAGACTTGATTTATAATATCCAAATCCATATTTTACAGTATTATCTCATCAACAGATACCAAAAGTAGTTACAGCAGGGAAAGCATAAGAACTCAAAGGGAAAAACTGGAATAATTGATCCCATCTGCTAACATCTCAATCACCAGAATGATCAGCTTAAGGCTCTCTTGAACAAATCAAATAGATTTTCAGAATGACTGTTAATAGCAATATGTTTAGATAGATGTAAAAATTTAGTTCTGTTTGAGATATCTTATACTTCCAACATTCTATAGTCAAAACAAAAGAACAAAAGGTTTAAAACTTATCTCAGTCCTTCCACATATGACTCACATCACAACCCAGAACTTTAGAGCTGCAGTGCACGAAAATACAAATGTTAAATCATATTTAAGCCAAACAGAAATAACTCATTTCTAATAATAATTCAGGAAGAGTTAGTTTTCATGAATATGGGAAAAAATATTAGTTTGCATAAAGAGACTGCATCAGTTTACCAGATAAACTGTCTGCAAGTGCTGGTTTGTTTGATTGGGTTTTTTTTAAGCAGGAAATTTAGGTAACACAGAATGGGTGATGTCAAAAGGGACCACAGTGGGTCATCTGGTCCAATCTCCCTGCTCAGGCAGGGCCATCCCAGAGCACATGGCACAGGATTGTGTCCAGACAGTTTGGAAATATCCACAGTGAGGGAGGAAAAGCCCTTTTTGTTATCCTAGGCATTATTGGCCACCTTTAATTCCAGATGTGCCCTGGCTCATCTAGAAGAAAGAGAGCTGAAGAGGCTAGTACCAGTGTATATAAATCTGCAAAGCAGTTTAAACAGTAAAATGATTAAAGAGATGTAATCAACCTGCCATGCTTCCCCATATTTATTCCTAAACTAAACAGATATTTATATAAACCAACTTGCTTTTGGCAGTTCTCCAGGTAGTATTCTTAAACAATGGCCGATATTTACCAAACAAACTACTACTGACCAAAACAATAGGTTATGTTTGTCTGAACCTGGCTGTCTTCCCAGAAAATGTTCCAAAATATACCTGGTTAACCAAAACACCTTGCCCGCATTCTCCACCAAAA
>VWZF01001235.1:113165-129788 GCA_013396755.1 Sclerurus mexicanus
TGAGATGAGTTGAGTTGCCACTCAGGCAAAGACTAACCTAGTATTTACCCTACATGGAAAAGAAATTTGTCTGAAAGAGGTGAGAAAGGCTGTAAAACAGGAGAGGAACACAGATGATGACAACATCAACACCAAAACAAACAAGCAAGCATTTCTGTATTGTGGCTTTCTGATTGAGTCCCATGCCTAAACTATGTGTCACTCATTTCCTCTTTCTCTTCTTTCTGCTGAAATGACTGAGTTTTATTCTGGTCAGAAATGGACTGTTAATTCAGGAGAAGGTTCGGAGGACTGCATATGAAGTCTATAATTATTAACAATAACATTGCAGAGGTAAAGAGACCCAGATACACCTCAGAGAGTGAGTAGCTGGATGTGCACCAAGCAAATGGAATCTTGGCACATTGCTCATCTTGGAGACACCTTTGAAGCTGTTCCCCTGACACTGCCTTGGAAGTTCTTCTGAAAATCAAGTTGATTTGCAAATAATTATGAGTACAGGTTTAGGTGTGCGAGTTGGTGCACTGAAGTTTAACAGTTTGGGCATAAAGAGCTTTAGGGGAGGATTATGTACAAAACCTGTCAGAAGTGCTTTGTCATCTCTGGGTATAAAACACTTAGAAGAAACAAAGCATTTCCATTAAGAATACATTTTCTTTGACCAGTGTTGAAATAGAGGAAAAGAAATAACAGTCCAAATCACACTGCTGCAATTACTTGGGCAATGTGCTTTAAAACACACTCCAAAGGTGTCCTGTTCCTAGAGCTGCTGGAAGTGGGGAGGTTGTCACCTGGATTTATGAGCCTGCCTATTACAAAACCTTTATGGGCACCTATAACTGATGGACCCTAAAGCAAGTTAAAACTGATATTTAGCTTAAGTAGTCTGTCCCCTGCTTTCTGTTGAAATGCAAGCATTGCTTTGTAGCTTCAGGCCATGAAAGAATAGAAATACATGACATGA
This sequence comes from Sclerurus mexicanus, assembly GCA_013396755.1. Classification (NCBI taxonomy): domain Eukaryota; kingdom Metazoa; phylum Chordata; class Aves; order Passeriformes; family Furnariidae; genus Sclerurus; species Sclerurus mexicanus. Next base: position 114,130 of record VWZF01001235.1, read on the forward strand.
AAAGTTCCTATACACTTTTTTTATCTTCTTTCTTTGTCTTTTTCTTTTTTCTGTTCCCAGGAGAATTTATCGTTCAGTCATGCTCAGTGTCATTTTTCAAAACTGAGTAGCTTTAGCCTAGTTATAAGAAATGCTCTCTCTGGCCATAAAAATGAATAATACTTTAGGGATATATATATATATATTTTTTTTAATTATTCTTAGGAATGGTGGGAATAGAATGCAACTCCTTGCTACCACCAAGGGCAGGAGGTCAGGTGTAATTTGTACATTTTAAATTTCTAGCCAAATAAAACTGGCTTTTCCAAGAAGATGCCATTTCAAAATGAAAAATTAGAAGAAACCGTTGCTGTATTGAAAGACACAAGGAGACAAATATACTTGGGTGGGGGGGATTCTTCTACATTTAGGTAGATGTTGTTTCTACTTTGGAAACCCTTGATAAAAAGCACATGAACTATAAAAAGGAAAAAACAATCAAATTCTCATTTAATCTATGAAACAATATAATATTTTAAAATATAGGGAACCATGATATTATAGGGTGAGATAACAGAAATCCTTTGGTGTTTTTCTAAAACTGAAATGAGCGCTTACTCATATTAGCAACCTTGCACATACATATTAAATTAAAAATCCTTGAAAATTTAGGGACTTGCTGTCCATCGCATTGCAACAATACGTAAACTTTTCTGTTCCTGACACACTTGAGCGCTCAGAAGGCATTGTCAGCTTTACTCAATAGATGAGGGATTTTCTTGTAGTGATGCATAAAGACTGTAAGAAATACAATTAACAAAATAATATGAAGAGTGAGAAGTCAAGACCAGGTTTTCCTAGTAGAGCTAATTAAAAATTTCTTATCTAATTGTGACTTTGTTTGATTTACTAGCACCATAATTTATTTGTTACTACTACCAAAAACACCAAAGACCTTTTCTGGTGTTTTCTCTAAACTTGGAAAAAAGACCCCAAGTGTCTCACTTTCAAAATGAGAAAAATCTGAACTGCAGATTATCCACTTCTTATTTTTTTATCCATTTTGAAATGGTGCTTATTTTGAAGTGTCCCAATGTCTAACAAAATATTTTTGAAGCAGTGAGGTCCTGAAAATTGTTTGAAATATTATCTTTAACTCAGAAACAAAGTGGAAAATGCACCATCAAAGTAAAAGCATCCTTGTTCACCAGTTCTTCCCATTGTCATTTTAAGCCCCCAAACATTGTCTCTGTGAGACAGAAACAGAATTAATTTTTAAACTCATATCCTATTGTGCTGGTTTTGTCTGGGCTAGAGTTAGTTTTCTTCACAGTATCTGGTATGGGTCTGTGTTTGGGATTTGTGCTGAACAGTGTTGATAACACAGAGACATTTTTGCTATTGCTGAGCAAGCTTTGCACAGAGCCAAGGCCTTCTGTGCTTTCTGCACTGCCACAGTGGGGAGGAGGCTGGGGGTGCATGGGAGACTGGGAGGAGACACAGGTGGGAGAGGTGACCCCAACTGACCAAAGGGCTATTCCAGACCATATGGCATCATGCTCAGTATATGAAGTGGGAGGAAGAAGGAGGAAAGGGGGGATTTTTGGAGTGATGTCATTTGTCTTCCTGAATAAACACTGCATATGATGGAGCCCTGCTCTCCTGAGAATGGGTGAACACCTGCCTGCCTGTGAGAAGCACTGAATTAATCCTTGTTTCCTTTGTTTATGTGTGTGGCTTTTGCTTTCCTTCTTAAACTCTCTTTATCTCAACCAATGAGTTTTCTAGCTTTTACGCTTCCAATGCCCTCCCCAGTCCTGCTGATGGGGGAGTGAGCAAGTTGCTGCATGGGGCTTGGCTGCTGGCCAGGGTTAAACCACGTCACCTTTTTTTCTTAGAATTATGAGAAATTGTGTTCAATTAGGGCTTTGTATAACACTTCAGTTTATCATTGTAGTGTATCTTTCCATTCACTTCAGCCTAAGAAGCAAAACAACATATGTTTTCACAGAGGATCATTTATGGGTAAGGAGACATTTGAGTTAGGTTGTTTTAGCTTTGTAATATTGTCAGTCACATCACAGAGTTAAGTAAATGATAAAACTGCTCACTCTAGGCTCCCTTGGCAATATATGAGGATCATTGACTTGGTCTGAAAACGATTCGGATGTTTTAAGATCTGGAAACATTCCTCTCTTGTATCAACTGTAAAAAGTCCTTTGCCTGACTGAAGTTGGAAGATTAAAGTTAAGGAAGATCACTCATGATTGAGCTAATATTGATTCTAAATTGGTTTCTTTAACAAAATAGAAAACACAGAATGCTTGCACAGCTTTTCTTGCTTAGAGGCTGGTTTGTGGTGTTCAGATTGACACCTTGTTTGATTTTGAGTTTTTATTTCCCTATTCAGGATTTTTTATTTGTTTGTTTCATTTTAATGAGCACAAAGGAAATTCAAGGCTCTTGATTGCTGGGTACTCCCTTTACCCTGGGGAGCCCTTATGTGAATGAGGAAATTCATTATTACTGAAAGGATTGCTCTCGTAAACACTCCATCACCATAAGTAGGGATGCAGAGCCTTCTTCTCAGCACTTCCTACAACAGTTTAGACAGCACTAAATATGTATTTTATCATAGTTAGTAGAATGCAAAGGAGAAAGGGATGCTCCATCTTGTGAAGTGAGATCAGGTGCCCCTGGTGACCTTGGCTGAGTACCTTAGGAATTGATACTGGCTTTTTGGCACAGACCTTAGTGCCCAGGATTGCAGCTCAGGTGGAAAATAATAATAAAAGAAAAATCACAACCAGACACAAAAGGCATGTGCATCCAGGCCTTCAGCAAGGCAGAATACTGGTATTTCAGTGTGTCTGTGTGTACCACCTCTTATTAGTAAGGTACAATCTGAGGGAATGTTCTCTGCTGTTGGAGTACCCTTTGGTGTGCAACAATGTGATTATAAAAGACAGCTGCCTCATTCAAAGTATGCATTTCATGGAATCATAGAGTCATTAAGGTTGAAAAAGACCTGTAAGATAATCAAGTCCAACCATTAACCCAGCATTGGCAAGCCCATCATTACACCAGGTCCCCACATGCCAAATGCATGTTTTGAACATTTCCAGGGATGATGATTTCACCACTTCCCTGGACAGCCTATTCCAATGCTTGACCAGACCACCAAAGTGAAGAAATTTTCCGTAATAGTCAATCTAAACTTCTCCTGCTGCAACTTGAGGCCATTTCCTCTTGTCCTATCACTTGTTATCCAGCAGAAGAGCCTCACCCTCACCTGCCCCCTCCCCATTCTGTCAGGGGGTTGCAGAGCCAGAAGGTCCCCCCTGAGCCTCCTTTTCTCCAGGCTGAGCCCTCCCAGCTCCCTCAGCCCCTCCTGCTGCTCCAGCCCCTTCCCAGCCCCGTTCCCTGCCCTGCACAGCTCCAGCCCCTCGGGGTCTCTGCTGTCTGAGGGTCCCAGCACTGCCCCCAGGGCTGGAGGTGCCTCAGCAGAGCCAGCACAGGGACGGGCACTGCCCCGGGCTGGGACACACCGTGCCCTCCTGCCCACCTGGGCTCACCTGGGCACACCTGGGCTTAAATTCAGCTGCTTATTTTATTATTACTGTCTGCTCTTTCCCCTGCCCCATCAGTTTAGCTTAACTTGGCCAGTATCTAGCTTCCTCTGTGCTTTCAATTGTCAGCACAGGCTACTTCACATAAGGAAGTGAGATTGTCTCCAACCCACAGTTACAAAAGAATGTTACAAGGCCTGGAAAGGAAAACTCACAGGAACAGTAGTTTCAGCATGTAAATAGATGGCTTTTTGATAACACTGTAAGCAAGAGCGACAAAATCTCCTGATGAATAGTAACGGGAAAAGAAGATGAAGAAATAGCAGGGAGTTTATAGAAAGCGTTAAATACAACCACTTGGGTTTACTTCCAACAGGAAAGGATTACTCTCCTATTCTTATTTTCAGATCTGATGATAATGACTGTCACTATTATGCAGTGTCCCATTTTCTTTTAATAACTGCAAAAACATAATGAGATTTATTTTACAGCATTGATAAATTCTTAAGAAAATGAAAACACAATTAACCTGAGCTGGTTAATCTCTTATACATCTTAATTTAGTATATTTTCCTTTCTCAGAATGAGGTTGACCCTCGGATAATAGCCAGTGATTGCAAGGCCTGTGATGAAGAGATAGACAGATACTTTCAGAGAGAGATAAGTCAATCCTGGAGAGCTGGAGGATTTGTAAATTCAGTTTGACATTGAACCTTTCACCTACTTCTCAAAAAAACCCTCCTGTTAATGCAAAAACTTGTTCTCACAAACAAATGAAAACACACACTTCTAAAAAAATTCAGCATATTTTTAGCTAGAAATGAATAAACAGAAGCACAGCCTGTCTTCAATTCTCATTCACAGCTTCTTTATTCTGCCGTAATGTAAATGACAATCAGGTCTTTGGCATTTATCTTCCATGCAGCTCATGCTGTGTGTGCCTTTTTTTTTTCTTTTCCCCATCTTCCCCTCTTTTTAACCTTGTTTTTAATGGATTTTCTTTATTCTTTTATGCATTGGTGGAGATAAATCAGGAATGAACTTGGACCTGGTCTTCTTCTGTATAGATAATGATTTGTATCATGCAAACTGGACAAAATCACTTGGAGAAATAGGTAATGTCAGTCAGGAACATAAGTAGGAATTTTCTCCAGAAGGTAACTGGACTAAGACTATAATTTGCCAAATAGTGTGCTTGCCCTGAAACAGAATATGTATCATCAGATCATGAAACATAAGAGCTTTTATAAGATCTTTTTAATGGGTTTTTGTTTTTATGACTTGAGATGTACACTCCTATAAACCACTCTGAAAAAGGAAATAATAAAAGGTATTAGAAATGTATTACTGCAATTGCTTCCTGCAAGATACGTCCAGATAATATATTTTATAAATCCATGCAATATAGTAGGACTTCGGTAGTGTTAATCAAAATTATCAGAATAGCAATGTAAAAGTGTATATCACACAGAATCACACACAGAATGGGTAAAGCAGGAGGGGAACACAGTGGGTCATCTGGTCCAACCTCCCTGCTCAAGCTGGCTCATCCCAGAGCACAGGGCACAGGATTGTGTCCAGGCAGTTCTGGAATATCTACAGTGAGGGAAACTCCACACCCTCTCTAGGCAAACTGTTCCAGTGCGTGGTTACCCACACAGTAAAGAAGCTCTTCCTCATATTCAAGTGGAATATCATTTTTAAAAAGTGCTTAAACTTGTGCTTCTGCCTGAAACAAGTACATAAATGCCATTGCAGAGTCACAAAAATCTGATTATTGAACTTCTCTCCAGTCTGGCCTGCAGGTTTCCATCTTCTTATTGCTTTGGTGTGTCTGAAATTCAGATTACATCATACTTTGAGAATATTTCAGTTGATGCAGTTTAAATGTCTACTGCAATGGTTGTCTAGAACAAAACTTCAGGATTCAGATCCTCCTGGAAAATGGAGGATTGCTTATACGGACTAAAATGCTTGAGAGGCGAGCCTCAGATAGACTTCCAGCCTCACGTAGTGGGGGACCTTCTTACCACCTTGAGCTGGGCTTTCACAAGAGGCTCAGAAAAAGTGGAGGTGCAAGTGCTTAAATATTTACATCATAGAATATCCTGAGTTGAAAGGGACCCACAAGGACCATTGAAATCTAGCTTCTGGTCCTGCACAGGACCACCCCAATAATATATGTAGAGATATATTTCAGATTCCAGTGGGAAGAACTGAAAATTTTAGAGAACCTTTCTCTTCTTGGGAAAGTAGGTTGACAAGCAGATGCAATATTCTACGTCTACTGACTCTGAGCTACAATAACAGGTACATCCTACTAAATATTTGCTGCAACTGTTGGTATTTACAGGAAGTTTCCTCTATGGTTATTTCCTTATTCCCTTTTGTCTGATCTAATCTTCATCTCCATAAATCTGAGGTGCACACATTACCTTAATCCTCATGTTTCCCTCAGAATAACCAATTTTTACACCTCCACCTTGCACTGTAGTTACCCAGATCTTGGAAACACTTGAGATCTTATGTGAAAGACTGAGCATTGCCATGGTCAGTTTTGTTCTGATTCAGGCACTGGACTAGGAAGTGATAGGGAAAAAAATTCTAAACCACAGGAGGATTTAACCACCAACATGGTGGAGAAATGCCTCAATTCATTGGAGGAACATCCCTGTTAGGGAGGAGGCTCTTGGTGGTTCACCTGACCCTCTACTGACGACCCATGTTTCTGTTGCAAAGGTAATCCCAGCACCTGCCCATCTGCTGTAAAGCACATTGAAATCCTGTTTTATGCTCTGGACAGACGCTGTTGTTGACTCAAAGGGACGGTTCCACCTGAGTGACAGGTGTCAGTGGGGGGTCTGCACTGGGTCCCCAAGGCTTGGGCTGCCTGTCACTCTGCTGTGCACAATGGGCAGAGTGACAGGCCCTTAACAAGAGCAGCTGCAGCAGACAGCAGTCTCATAAAAGTAATCCTATTTACAGCCTGCCTTGAGATGTTCCTGTGAGTTGAAAAGTTCACCTCTGGCTGTTTCCTGGGCTTGTCACCTTTTCTGCCATTTCCCTCACATGTAGCTCAAAGATGCAGGGTTTTATTAAATGGGAAACATAAAATAATAAAGGAAATAAAAATAGAAACTAAAGCATGTTCTTGAATATGGCAGGAGTCCCATCTCTTGGAGTTTAGTGGCAGCACATTTTTGTCTCCCTGTCAGAGAGACAAAGCAGTTCTTATAAACCTAATCTACAATATCACATATCCTTTGTATGTGGCTGATATTATTATCTCCTATCCATGGGCATTCAATCCTAACTTAATTAACTTGGCAAGCAGAAGTATTGTGCTGTCGCACAGTCAGTGTCTGTTATGCTCACAAACCATCCTACCCAGCTGGGTATCAAGACTCTTTACCTGCCTACACTTACTTTTGATCTGTTTGACATACAATAAATCCAGTCAGCAACCCCATAGAGCTTGTCTCTATATCATCACTTTGAGGAATGGACAGAATGCCTTTTTTTTTTTTCTCCTTTTTTCCCCTTTTGTGTAAAATTAAAAGCCTTCTGTGCTCACCAGATGAGCTCAAATAAAGCCTTATTTTTTCACTATTTGATTAAAACCTTTTTATAAAATCAGAACTTCGGGACTATGAATAACTGCTGGAATGGCACATTAATATTCACACAGCAGTAGATTCAGCTTTCATTATGTAGTTGTAAAAGCAGAGAAGAATCTGGTCTGATGTAGTTTGGCACTGTAATGTGAATGAGAGAGACATTGGGATGGATTGATGAGGTTTTTAATTAAGGAAATGGGCACCCTGACCCTGACCCTTTTTTGAGGTTTGAATGATTTCCAGGAAACAACATCTCCTCTTTCCCCTTTCCATCACTGTTTGTTCATCCTTATATTCTGAACTCTCACATTTTAAGTGGAGAGAGAGAAGTGCTAAGATATGACAACTATCTTCCAGCATGTTTGGACAACTAAATTCATAAAAATAACATCATACTGTAGTCTTCTAGGCTATAGCAAATGAAGGAAAGACTCCTGTTAGATTATCAGACTTCTTTACTAAATCAACTTATTTAAAAAAAATTGAAAGCAAATTTTTGATATTTTGGAAAAACCTTAATGAAAGAATTTTATTTTAAAAAAAATTCTTTGTGAAAGTCACTCTAGCAATGAAAATTTGACAATGGTCATACAAAGTAATCTTTTTCACTTGCAATCTCTGCCACCACACATACCTACAAATTATGGCAAAGATAAACAGTATGTAAAACTTAGATGTTGTTGGTTTAGAGAAGTGCAGTATTTTTGCTATAAAACAAAGAATAATAATAAAAAATTGTCAACATTTTTTCATTAATAATGTATCCTTACATATATATCTCAAAGTGCTTGTCATCAGAGTCACTTGAATAACAGCCCTGAGAATCAATGACATTAGATTCTTTGTGGCACATCTGTTGAATAGTCACTACTTAAATCTGAAGAGAGAGAAAGAGGAAAGACCAGAGAAATCTGCACAGCTGTCATGGGGGGTAGGGAAAAATTTATTTCAAAGTCTCCTGTAGTACTTTGTTATGGAACAAAATAAAATCAATACTTCTCATTCTATGCAGGTAATGATAGCTGTGCATCATAGGTTAACTAAAGTTAAAACCAAGACCCATTTTTTTATTTAGTCATGTTTGAAGGAAAAACATATTGCACTTTAAGTGCAAGTGAATGTCTGTGTTTAGATACAGAGATACTTTGAGATATTAAGCTCTGTTTGGTAAATCTATGTCTAAACGTGGGAAGCAGAAAAGTCAGTCTTTGCAAGAACTCATTATAAAAATTGCTCTTTAAACTTTTGACACCACAACAGTTTTACAAGGCAATATTTTTAACTGAACTTTTATGTGTTCAAATTTGACTGGAGGATGTACATGTAACCTTATTTCAAAATAAAATTACTAATTCCTGTAATAAAATCGTTTGATTGTAAAACGTAACTATAATTTCAAACACTGTACCACCTACCTGATGTAAGCCAGGCATTTCTTAAAGCTGCTTCTGGTGTCAGTTTGAACTATAAGACCTAAATATTAAAAACAAGAATGATCTGGGAAGTGGAGAACTCTAACACTGTTGAATGACCAAAACGGGGAATCTATGTGCTAAAAGCAGAAATAAAAGATGATTAAAAAAGTATGTTCAAAATGGGGCTATTCTATTTGGAAATGGATTTGAACCAAACTCCAGGCAAAAAGCCGTTCACACATCTGTCACTTGGGAATTTTTGCAGAAAGAATGCAGTGGATCAAACTTTCCTAATAGCAACAAATTTATGTAAATACATACTTAGCAACTTCTAAGACACGATTGTCTTTAATTTGTTTCAGCTTCTGCCAGCTGAAAACTACAGATTAGGATTTGTCTTGGGAGCTAACTGGCGACATGCATTCCACCAAAACCGGGGTAAATTAGGAATAACTGTAATTACCCAGAGGTAATAATGATGCTAAAAATTAAATAAATGAAGCCAGTCCTTTTAATTTTTTTTTTCTAAAATTGATTATTTCAGAAACATATTGACTTAAAATTTTTTTTTTAATTGTATGAAACCAAAATACTGGGGATAAGATCATCGTGGTTATATTTACCTGAAGGTACCCAAAATAGTTATTTAAGTTTCTTTCAATAATGGATACTGAAATACACATGTTAACAAACTCACTTCATCCTATTCTAATACACATCTGAGGCCACAAATAATATCGTGAATGTCTTGAAAACTCTCATTTTAGGATACATTGAACCCTAAGAATGACCTTAGGTCAAATTTAAGGGGTGGTTCACTGCATGCCTATTAATAGTGCATTCTCGTTGAGTGTCCATTTCCCTCTTCAGGTGTTTTCTCCATAATACCTGTGTTGTATCTGCCAGCTATATCTCAGAAGATGTTTCTAGTGGTACTAAATAAATGCCTGGGAAAAAGTGAATCCTGCTTTTACAGTGGGGCAGAGATGCTGCATTGCAAATTTCTGAAGGAAGGCGCTTGAAGCTATAGTTGAAGCCTCCTCCTTCCTTCAGATGATCAGGCTCTTAGATGCACAAGTTAGGTGAGAAAGGCAATAATCTGAAAGAGCTTTTATGTGGAATCTTTTATATGTGCTTAATTCTGAGGATAGAAGCATGACTGAGAGGCGCCCCTAACCAGACAAATGAAGGATTTTTATTTTGTTTGCACTTAAATCCCTCAGGGGAAAGTTTCCCTTTCAGTTAATTTCTAAAGGTTTAGATTATAGCCTGAAGAGGTGTGAAGACAGGTATTGATATAAAAATGCTGTTTTCTACTCATCCCAGTTGAAAACCAATCTTGCACTCATCTTCTGTGTGTTTCTCCATGGATCTGTCTTTGATCTGGTACGTTATAGCTGCATCAACTCACATCTGTGCATGTACAGGGGCAACTGGGCTGGACTGGTTCAGAATGAACCTCAAACTAGAGGTAATTTCCAAACATAATGGCAACCTCATCCCACTTCCTACTCTAAGTTAGTTGTGTGTGAACTGCTGGGGATGCACAAATTGTACAGTTGTGAGACGCTTCTTTGCTGTGGTGCAGGTCCTCTGTGCCTTGCTTTGTCTGTGGTAGAAGATGTGCCCCAGGGATATTGAAAATGTTCCTCACAGCACAACTCACTATATTCCATACAGCTGAGAAGGCCAGTGAGAGTTGGGTTAGGGCCAAGCAGTCACCAGGAAAGCACCTAGTATGACTTTCATTCCCTCATAGCAGTGGAGATATGCTAAGTTTGACAGCTGACATCCCACAGGATTCCACATTTCATTTTTTCCTGATAAGAAACAAAGCCAAAAATATTCTCTATTTGTTCACATTCCTCCAAGCAATACCTGGCATGGTTTTCTTTGGCTCACAAGTTTGTCCTTACAGCCACAGTTTTCACCCACAAGCCTTAATAAGTAGAAAGAAGGAAATGCAATGAAGAAAACCCAACTCTTCTGCATCTAATACAGTAATGATCTAGTCTCTCCTTTGCTGCACTGGAGAAAATTAGTGTCATGGTGATGAAATCCAGCTCTATCACAGTTTCAAGTGATGCACTAGTAGCCATGGCAACAAGGTATTCCCTTCCAGTAAATGCCTGTAATGGTGCTTTTAAGATTGTACATCAAAGCCAAAGCATGCCATTGAATCACCCTGAAGCAAGGACTGACTTCAAAGCAAAGAGGTCAGAACAATAGGTTATTCATAAACAGAAAATAATTCTCTTCCAATTTGCAAGTTTTTCTTTACAAGATGCTCTGAAATAAAAGCAGAAGCAATGTAGTGGATCTTGCGCTATAGTTGTGTGCTCTGGGATTACTACAGTAGTTCCTATAGTCTCCTGGCGTCTACACAGCTTCTGCTACTCTCCATGGGCTGGTGCTCATTGCTGTACCTTTGAGCTCTGTAACATGATTTAGTCAGAAAAAGGAGTGTAAAAAACTTATAGGAATAGATAGTTGAAGTAGTCCAGTCTGGTTAGGTGTTCTGCTACACTTATTGTGAAATTTTAACACTAAATTAAAAAACTAGGTGGTGACAAATCTGAAGAAGGGAAAAACAGTACTTTAAAATAAAAAGATAACTGAAGGATGTTCATGTCTGAGGAATACCAATGTCTTGCAATGAATATTAAACTTATTGCTAATTATTCATGAAATTATTATGGTTGGAAAAGACCTCTGAGACTCCAACCACTGACCAAGCAATCTAACCACTAAACCATGACTCTAAGTGCCACATCTACACAACTTTTAAGTACCTTTAGAAATGGTACCTTTCAGAAAAGGATCTTACTCTCCCTGTTCCAATGCTTGACCACATTTACAGTGAAAATATTTTTCCTAATATCCAATCTAAACCCCCCTGGGTGCAACTTTCTCTAGTTCTGTCACTTATCACCTGGCAGAGGAGACCAACATCGACCTGGCTCCCCCCTCCTGTCAGGGAGTTGCAGAGAGCAGGAAGGTCCCCCATGAGCTTCCTCTTCTCCAGGATGAGCCCCCCAGCTTCCTCAGCTCCACCTCATATGACTTGTGTTCCAGACCCTTTCACAGCTTTCTTAGTCCTCTGGACATGGTTCAGTCAATTTCACTGAGCTGAAAAAAACGAGTTGAAAAAAAATTCCTTGTTACTGAGGAATTTTTTACATCATCCATACAGTAGTGAGGTTTACTACTTTTTCTAAAAATTGAAGCTTCATGTTTTTCTTTTTTAAAATGATTTCTGATAAATACCATTGCAAGAGTTGATCTGTTTTTTTCTAAAATATTTTGTTTTCACTCCTGTATGTTTACAATGCAGTATTCTTTACCATGTGGTGAGTGTTATGACCAGGTCAGGCCACTGATGCTTCAGAGGATTTTAATTAACAGTAACTATGGAGAATATAATGAGCTCACATTTGGTAACATTTGGCTGAATATCTGAAATGTCTTACTGTGAGGTCAAAGGGGCTTTTTGGGATTGAATTCCTTTTGTGGCAGCTACTACAAATAAAGAAATTGTCCTTTAGCTTCATGCATATTTCTGTGTATACGTATGTGTGTGTGAGAGAAAACCTGCCACAATTTCAGTGTTAGGGGCACAGGAGTAATTGGAGGATTAAATAACTTTGTTTTAGTGCCTGGAGCATGAATTTTAAGATTTCTTCCAGCATTGGTAAACATTGTGTCAGCTCTCTAGAAATTAAATAAATTTGTAAAACCTATAAATGTTTAGTAATAAGACTACTAGAATATTGATTTACTTATGTCTTATATTTTTCATCAATCTGCTGAAGGAAGCAATTTTTATTGAGCCATTTCTTGATAAAGACTTTTGTCTGTCTTTGACTAGATCATGACACTATTAAGACAAAGGGATGATGGCTGATTTGGCATATGTAGGGAAGTAGTTAAAAATCATGCACAAAGGAACAAAAAAAGCAAGCCAGTAGCAACAATAGACCTAAATATAAATCTGAAACTACATAAACTTTAGAAGATGAGAGATTTTAAAATTAAGTTAGAATAATGTACGCCTTGTCAATGCATATGAGATGGAGCTTTCTAACAGGTACATCTTGTATGGTCTCAGGACTCAAAAGTCAATGTACTTAAATTAAATGAGATGAGAAGCCTGAAGCTCAAAACACATAAAGAATAAGTGCTGAGTATCATCTATTCATTGATCATGACAAGCAGCTGAAATCTTTCCCTTCAGCTTTCCGTGATGTTCCTTTCCTATTCAGCCTCACTCTCCTTGCCATAGCCCATCCATTGCATCACACCAATGCCTAAAGCTTAGTTTAGAGTGAGGGCTGTGTTCACTGCTGACTAATTCCATCAGGTTTCTGTGGAGTTTTTCTTGCATGTGTGTGTTTTTCTTAACTAGATGAGATGAGATGGCAATTGATTTTTTCCAAAGGTTAATACGTCTCACTGCTAAGTCGCCAAACCTATTTAAACAAAAATAAAAATAATGTGCCATTTAAGCCATTCAACCAATGTTTATGTAGATGGCAAATTATGTACTGAGGATGTAGAAATTCTTCTTTGTAAAACTTTCATTCAAAACATATCATGTGCTATTCAGTACTACTCAAGATTGCAGTTGTTGTGACCATATGAAGGCTGATAACTATAGTCCAATAATTGTATACTTATGCTGTGGTTTGTCTGCTTCTCATTTGAGAAATGCAGCTTAATTAGAATTCCAATTTGCTTCACAGAAAAAGCTGCCAAGTGCAAGATCTGACATTCAAAACAAAATCAATACTTTTGTAGAACATTTAAACATCTTGGGTAATATCACAGGACTGAAGTAATTTGTGTCATGTAGTAAAGCTCTAATTAAAGATGCGTCAGGAGTAAGAATTGTATTTCTTCATTATTTAGCCTGTGCTTTACTGTTTGTTTCATACAAGTGTATTGATTAAATGCTCATGTTTATTATGGCTCCCCCCTCCAATCATGAGTGTGAGAAATGAGAGTTAGGGTAGATGAAAAATATTCATTCCCTGTCAGGTATAAGAAACACTCAAGGTCAGATGCAGATAAGGAGAAGCAAGGAAGTGGAAAGGTTTTGTTTAGCTAGTGGTGAGCTATAGATTAATTTTGTTTCATTTGTGCAAGAAATATACCTGAATATCTGTCAAGGGAATAAAATATCAGTACAGTTCTTACATGTTTAAAATGTGTTAGATTTGATGAGCTCATAGTATCTGAATCTAAAAGTTTCTCTAGCCTATGAACTGACTTCTTAAGGACAAATTATAAAAATTCATATAGATTCCAAGATATCTCAGTTTAAGTATAAATTTAGATATCGCAGAGAAGCAATTAATGAATTAAAATATAATTTGATATTGACTGAAAATGGTAGCAGAGGCTTACAAAAATATCATATTTGCCACCTTTCTGCCTTAACAAGGGCATTTGCCAAACCTGAAAAAACTACCAGCGCAGGAGACCTTTTCAGTGACATTTGTGAAGCTCCAGTAGTTCTTTTTGTTCTTAAAAACAGTTTTTTATGTTTCCTGTCTGTTATTTATACCTTATTATTCATCTATTCTACCTTGGATATGCAAGCACGTTTTGTTCCTTTTCTCACTACTGCATTTTTTAATGTGTTGGAGGCCAATTACCCTGTTCTTACCAAACACTTGCTGGAATCTGGCTCTCAGCCCTGAGTTCATGCCCTTTGGGAATCTTTCTGTGAATCATTTCAGGTGTATGTTAGAGGTCTGGTTGCCAACTGGAGGTGGGTAAATGCACCCAAAAAAGTTTAAAAAGTTTTGAATCTTAAGTGTAGTGAATGGAAGGTGGATGAATGTAGGCTTAAACATTTTGTTTTAAAAAGCTTTATAGCATTTAGTCCATGTGGCAATAAAATTCTGAAGAGATAGAGGTGGGAATAATTGAGAAAGTAGAGTTACATAGGTCATCTTCTGGTTGTCTGTAGCTGAAAGACAAGAAATTAATAAGTAAGCCCTGGGGCTTCTTAAATAATTTTTCAGAGGTCAGGTATCAACTTTAGAGATAAGACCGTTTGATTCAAAAGGAACTGAGTGGCTATTTCAGAGGGAAGAATTGAAGAGGATAAATATGCTGTCAGAAGTAGAAGAGAGAAAAAACAAGGTTTCTTTCATTGAGCTTTGGCAGAGTTGTGAGGTTGAAGTCTTACACCCTTGGTTAACATGGAAGAATATGCAGAGAAAAAACTGCTGTAGGATCCTCTGGTCACTGTTTTCCAGAATACCTGTCCACAGCCACATCAGAAAATATAAAACTATGTGTTAGCTGTAAATATTTAAGGACTTCAGTAGCCTTCACCTTGATGTCTTCTATGATCTGAGATATCCCAGGAAGTGCTATCTGGTCTCCAGCTGTTGCTCCAGATGTGCACATTCTCCCTCATGTCACAGAGTCATAGAATCATAGATTCTATCTATGGGATAGATATGGGACCTTAAAGATCACCTAGTTTCAGCCCTCAGTTGTTGGCAGGGACATCTTCTACTGGACCTTCTACTGCTTCAGGCCCCGCCCAACCTGTCCTTGGACACTTCCAGGGATGGGGCAGCCACAGCTTCTCTGGACAACCTGTGCCAGGTCCTCATCACCCTCACAGGAAAGCATTTCTTCCTAACATGTATATATCAAATACCTCAAATGGTCTCAAGTCCCCTAAGTGTGGGCAACTAAGCCAGTTGTAAAACTCTGCATGCTTTAGGAGCTGTCCAAACAAGGGTCAAAAACCTTGTGAGGATGTTAAGGTCTGATGCCAAAAGCAGTGTAGCTGTAGCAGCACAACATTACAACAACGATAATTGATTTTAGTTCACAGTTATCTCTGGGGTTTCTGTTGGACAGAGAGTTAACAGGATTAATTATGTCGAGGAAGGCTTGATAGAAATATCTAGAAACCTACTTGGAGTATGTGGAAGGAGAGAATATCTGGAATACTTCTTAAAGAAGTTTTAAGACATGGAATGCTTCAGAGCTGAATCTGTCCCAGTTCTAAAATCCTAATCTCTCAAAATTCAGGGAAAAAAAATTTAAAAAAA
>VWZF01001235.1:129850-177031 GCA_013396755.1 Sclerurus mexicanus
GATTTTATGTTGGAAAGTCCAGTTTTCTGAAATTCCATTATGTTTCCTGTGCCATGTACTCTAGCATGGCTCTGTTTAAGCAGGGAAGTTGGACCAGATGACCCACTGTGGTTCTTTCTAACCTTATCCATTCTGTAATTCTGGGTTTCAACAAGCAAAGCTTATGGATATTAATGCAAGGACTACATCCATATCCGTTGTTACACAGACTCAGTGGGGAGAAATCTTGCTAAGCTGCTTCCACTTTATTCAGAGATATTCTATCTCAACACCATTCTTTTCCTAATTGGATTGCAATAAAAATGCTAAATTCAAATATTTATACAGTGTCCATTCTATCACTGATCTTGTTTTCTTTTACTTTCATTTGAAATGTGAGAATAATAAAGAACACAGATGAAATTTTCTTTAATATCTTTACAGAAAGTATCCTTAATAAATGGGTATTTAAGGAAAGTGCAGTTTTTAAGGAAGGTGCCTCTTTCTATCAAAAGAGGCATCTCAGAAAAAGGCTAATTTGTTTCTGAGATAACTGGGCAAATGGTGATATAGGCTGCTGTTCTCTCAAAGGAAGAAAAGATAAAAAGTGAAATAACACTAAGATTCTCTTGCTAGAAAAGATAATATTTAGTAATAAAATCAGAGAATGTGGACCTTTGGGAGTTTGAATTTTTTAGGGTTCTTTTTGTAAAAGATGAAATTATATATGAATGAATATTATGGAACAGCTTTATGGAATATATTTGCTGATAATGGAAATAAGGCTGGCCTATTCACACACTGAGGTTACACACTGAGCAGTTCTTTCCTATATTAAAAATTACTGAGTCTTTCAGAAGTAAGGTAATGCACTGTGTGTAGACATTCAGGTTCTTTTAACCATTAAACTAAGTAGAATACTATTTCATGCATGATTTAGTTCAGTTAGATGAAGAATACAGCAGTGGACCTGAGGAGGTAGTGAGGAAGAGTGGAGGTTTATATAAATAAATATTTCCTTTTTGTTGAGTGTATTGGCCCAATGCCGGGTGATTTCAAATTCCTTAATAAGAGATCTTCATAGATTTCCTACTGTTGTGTGCCAAAAATGTTAACAGATGAATCTGACCTTAGTATTGATAACACAGCTGTTTGTAGCCCTGCTGGGAGAAAAGAAACATCTTTTAATTGGCTGCTGATGAATGTAAATTCTTTCTTACAATAAATTCATTGTTTCCCTGAAAAAACTTGATTGGGACATGCAGTAAAACTAGCAACAAATAGAAAATATGATTTTACCTGGAGCTAGCTGTCATCTTTCCATTTTATTGATATCTCTTTTTCTTATTGGTATCTGAAGTGTTGTATTCTTTGAATTCAAGTGTAAGGGGGCTGATTTGATGCTACAGTAAGGGGAAAACCAGTGTTGGGCTGAAACACTGTGTGGATCTAGATGCTGCCTGCTAATTCTAGTCTGACTTGCTATAGATTTTATGCTGCTGACCTAGATTGTGATATTCTCTGCCATGAAACTCTTTCTTCTAATTGCTCCCTTTTTCTGCCACTGAGCTTGCAAGCATACCTGTTCTGCGCAGTATTTATGAAGTAATATACAACTAAGCTGCCATGAAGAGAGTCCTAAATTTCATTCAGGCTCCATGCTTATTTTTTCCTTCAATCAGTATTCCCTATTATTTTCTTCTGTTCTGGGAAAACAGAGTTTTCAGATCACTAAGTGCTTATATTACTTGTGAATTTGTTGTTTTCTGTTTGTTCATTTTAGTAGTAATTCAAATATATTTGATTTTTTTTGCTGACAATAATGAACTTCCAGAGATGCTTATTTTCTCCTTAGTCACCATAATAAACTCCCCAGTAGTTATCTTATAAGGGGAAGGAAATACACTTCTTAATACATTTTTGCACTCTGAGCTCTGCTAGAGCTATTGCATCAAGCACAGTTTGTAAAGATAGAACAAATTTAAATGTAAAGTAGCTTGGGGGAAGGTAACAGAGGAGATAGGCTAGCAAGTAACTCATCAGGTCAACTGCCAGAAGTTCCCTAGGCTGATGAATTGAGGGGTTTAGTGTCAAGTGAGCTGTGCTATGTCCCTTTTTCTGGCATCAATATCTAAGTTAATCATTTATAGTAAGGTTAGAAACACCTGTGTGAATTGCACAGGCAATTTCTGAAGGGTTAGGGACATTCAGCTGAGCCTGGGGATTTTAGTGAAAGTTATGCCATGCTAACTCATTCTTTAGTGTCAGGCAAGGAGGTGAGACAAATCCACATGTAGCAATTGCTTTAAATACTCCCAGGAAATCATTTCTGTGTTGAACAGCCTGGCTGCAACTTTAAAAGCACAAATAACTTTCTGGAGTTACATTCAAATAAGGCATATTGATGTTCAGTAGCAGTAAAAAGGGCTTATCAGGAACAGTTTTAGAATTTTATGTGACTGACTTTGTATTATAATGCTTTTAAATCACCCTCAAAACAGAATTTTGAAGTATACTATAAAGAATCCTTAACAAGAAAGCTTTAATGTATTACACATATGATAGTATTAGCAATAAGTCCCAATGTCTTTCCTTGAAAATTTAAAATATCCCAGAGAAATATTCAACATATTATGCCACCTGAGATTTTCTCAAATTATAGCAAAACTAAGAAACATTGTGGTTAACACAAACACCTCTCTCCATTATCTGATTCACAGATACTTTTTTTTTTACTATTTTTACAACAGAAATCTTCATCTGAAGTATGTATTCTATAGCTGAAAACTCTTTATTCATAAGGATCTATATCAAACCCTTTAAGGACTTTTCTAGTGATAAATTTCTGCCCAGTATAATCCTGATGCACTCCAGCAGACATTGGAACTGAAAATGCCTGCAGAGAAACTTGGTGTCCAATGCATCTCTAGCATGGTAGTAAAAGACTGTCTTTCTGAAATATGTCAGCATCTTTGATCTTTGTTTGTAATTCATGGATATACTTACCTTATTTACAGCAAAAAGCCTTCTATTCCCTTTAAAAACTTGGCACAGCATCACTTTGTGTACATTGCAGAATTTACAGCTTAATGAGGTTGGCAAAGTTTGCACTCATTTCCTCTTGTACTTGAGGCATTAATGAATCATTTAAGCAAAACTCCTATGCAACATTCATGCACTTTACAAAGCAGAAATACGATTGAAGATAGCCCTACAAATTAGAGGAAAACATTATCAGTGGGTTTGAGAGTACATGTAAATGCGAACAGTGAGATGGTCTGTCATTGTTTAGAAGGGTTAATCTACAAATAAATACTGCAAAAAGAGAGAAACTATTCAATGTATAACGTATGGGAAGGTGCTGGAATATATATGAGCTGTCATTGTAGGATCACTATGTGATGGGTCATGGAGAATGAGAAAGACAACAAGAAGAAAATGGGTTTTAAAGTTTACTGAATAGTAATGTGTAGAGCTGTGGTGATCCTGCAGGACTGGCTGTCTTGTACCACTTACAGACCTGTGTGAGTTGTGTAAGAAGGGGAGATACTTAGTTCTTTTAAGTCCTTTGAGCACTGTGCTCTGGAAAAGGAGGAAGACCAGAGTAGCAGGAAGTTTAAGGATCATCTATGTATCCTAATCCCTGCCTACAAAGAAGTACCACTTCTAAGATGTACTACCCCTTTATAAGGGGAGGAAAGTTTTCCAGACATCAGTGGGAGCAGAGGACTGTAGACTGAGCCAGTAAAATCTCTAAAACTTCCTTTAGACAAATTATAAGATTGTTTTCAATATTAATCAATGTTTTTTTCACTCAGAAACCTACAATGATGCAGGTACAATATACTTAATTTTACTTACTGATGCACTTGCGCAAAGGTTACTTAATGCATAGCAAGGGTATTTATTACCTGACAAATCATTTTCATTCACTGTCTATATATCTGATATTGTGCCTTCTTCCTTTTTTACATACCAAATTGCCTGTAATAATATTTTACACTTGATCTTGTAAACTTCTGGGCAGAAAACATCTTGCTCTTCAGAGTATCTGTTACCAGAAGGCCCAGGATAACTGCTGTGATATTTGCTTTGCACTGTGTGAAGACTTTTTCAGCCTTATTTAGGAAAAATGAAAATGCCATATGTACAAATCTATGAGCTTATTGTAGCCATAGCTGAAATATTAACAGTCTAATATGAATTCTTAGTAGTTCAGGTGTGATTATATCAGAAAGGAGCAGTACTATAGCAGTAGTCCCAGTATGAATAAAACTACTTTTTTTGTAACCAACTCTATGAAGTTCAACAACGGAAAGTGCCGGATTTTGCACCTGGGATGGGACAGTCCTGGATGTGTGTACAGAGTAGGGAATGAGATACTGGAAAGCAGTGCCAGGAAAGGGACTGGGGGTCCTGATTGGTGACCAGTTGGCCACAAGTCAACAGTCCCCTGGAGCCAGGAGGGACATCCCTGTCCTGGGGGGCATCAGGCCCAGCATGGCCAGCCAGGCCAGGGAGGGGATTGTCCCGCTCTGCTCTGCACTGGGGCGGCCTCACCTGCAATGTTGGGGCACTTTGGGGGGACACAATGTGAGGAAGATATTAAGCCATTAGAGAGTGTCCAAAGGAGGGCAGTGAAGATGGGGAAGGGCTTGGAGGGGAAGCGTGTGAGGACACTGAGGACACTTGGTGTGTTCAGCTGAAGGAGAGGAGACTGAGGGGAGACCTCACTGCAGGGACAGCTTTGTGGGGAGCAGCAGAGGAGGGGCAGGCACTGATCTCTGCTCTGTGGGGCCAGGGGCAGCACCAGGGAATGGCTGGAGCTGTGTCAGGGCAGGGTCAGGTTGGATATTAGAAATATGTTCTTTGCTCAGAGGATGGTTGGGCCCTGCCAAGGCTGGCAGAGCTCAAGAGACATTTGTACAATGCCCTCATGCACATGGTGGAATTCTTGGGGTGTCCTGTGCAGACCAAAAGTTGCACTCAATGACCCTTGTGGGTCCCTTCCAACTCAGGATATTCTATGAGTCTATCATCTAACTACTTTAAAACTATGATAGTAGCACACAAATGCAAAATAAAACAAATTAGACAGTGACCTGTTTTTAGCAAACACTGTTTTAACTAAAGTAGCTAAGACAAAGCCCCAGGCAAAGTGAATACAAGTTCAGACAAAGCAAGCTTGACAAGCCTTGCTCCTGAGGCTCTATGAACTCAGTACAAAGCCTCTTACTAGCAATAGCAATAATGTATTTACTGGACTGCAGTGCTGCAAAGTGATATTCACAATAACTCCATGAACTATTTTATTAGATCTAGGTTTCAGGAGGACAGTAACACAAATTGCATTCTACTGTCTTAAAACTTTTATTAGTTCTGAAATAGACATGAGTAATCCTGGGAAAGCCCCATCTATAAGACAGAAGGAAAGGAAAAACTGGAGCCACATAACCAAATAAATTTGACCTGATCAAGGACATTTCACGCTATCCCATGGTCAGTTCTTCCTGGGGCAGAATTTCTTCTGTTGACAGCTGTTCCTTTCCATGTAATTGCCTGCAGCATTTTCTTCCAGGCTTTTGCCTAGAGGTTTCTTTTCTTGGACAACTTTTTTTCATGTAGCTGTTGCCTCAGGGACACTGTGAGGATAAATTTATTAAGGCTCGTAAAGCATTCATATGGTATAATGAGAAAGGCCAGACAAAATTCTTACCAAACAATGCAAGCAGGGCATATCAGGCCTATGGAGTCAGCTTTCAAGAATATATTTGTGTGAGGCAGAGTTTGTGTTTCCCTGAACTGCTTAGCATTAAAATTTGCCACTTTATAATCAGTTCTCTACACTAACAATTGAGTACCTAAACGCTTTGGGGAGAGCATCATAACTAACCAGTGAATCATTTATTTACAAATAGGTTCTTCCTCTTGAGCAGCTGCAATGCTGATTGATCTGAGACTCTCCATCAGACAGTGAGATAAACCAACAATCATTATGTGTTGCTCCAAAGCCTGTCAAAGTCAATGAATCTCTTAATTGACTTCCTTGGGCTTTGGAATAGCCTGTTTCTGTAATCTCTAGAAGCTGTCCAGAGACACCCTCTCTGACTTTTTGCCTCTATTGTGAGTCAACCAGAAAGAGGAGAATCACTGAGAAACTTTTCATTTTCTCACTGTGCATGAACCCAGCTGAGATATAATATTGCCTGTGGAATACTGGAGGCAGAGGTGGAGGTGAAAACATGTACATCTCAAGGGGCAGTGGCAGAACAAGTCCTGTGTGAATTATCAGAACAGCAAATAAGTTGGTGAAGCTGAGGAAAAATGTAATTTTGATGAAAACATGTACAACCCTAGATGGTCAACAGGTTGTTCCAGACATGGCACAGAAGACATCTCACAGTGGAAAGAGTAACTTTTGAAATTATTTATCTTTTCTTGATCTAATAATCTCAAAAAGGTCCTTTCTGTCTCTCTGTCCTCTAATTTTTTAGCTTTAAGCTGTATTTTATTCTTACCCTGTAAGTTTATTATTTTTTGTTTGTTTTAAGGTATGATATTTTTCCAACTTCATTTCTGAAGCTTTGTAGGCCTTTCTGTTCATAAAACAGGGAATTTACAAAGGAATTTCCTACTTGCTATTAAACTAGTTGAATAATAAAAGGTATTTGCAGAACACCACAGCAAGATGATGACATATTAGATACGAAAATAAAGAAAAAAAATTGATCCTGGAACTGATGCATCTTATAAAAGGTTATGTCACTTTGAAAATCAAGTAGGTGGACCCATGCCATTATGCAAAATGAATTGACCAGGGCCATGATGGAAAATTTATTTTCTTGAAAAAGAAAGAAGCTCTGTGGGCATAGATGTAAAGATAATTTTCAACCCCATAGACCTTGAAATAACATTTTGAAACATAATTTCCCTTCTGCTGTGTACTCATAGGATGTTTTAAGGGGTTATTCAGTGCTGATCATTGTTTTATTCTTTGAAATTAAACCTTATGTTTTCAGTATTACATGCCATTATTGGACCAGTCAGATCTTCTCAGGCCTTATGTAGCTGATGGTCAAAGACTAAATTTTTCCAGGCATGGAAGAAATTAATCCTGTGAGCTACTTTATAACTTCTTAGTGATTCTGCTCATGAATCTCAATTGGTACAAATAAGAAGGAAAAATTTTTCACTAAGTTTCCTGAAATGACACATGTGCTACTGGCTTGGACTTGGCAGACATTAATAACAAAGAATATACCTAAGACATTAGGTGCTTATTAGTCTTGGAACTGTAAGATCCAGATATATTAACTACTTCTGGTGACCACTAGTAATTATATTATTGCCTAATTCCAGTAGCACCACAGCAACTGCTCCTATCTGACATTTTCTGATATGCAGGATGGTGAACTGTTTATTTAAGTTAATTAATAATAAGCTATTCAGAGCTGTTTCTGTTTTATTTTAGTTGTTCATGCCTAATCCTTACTAAACTTAATAAAAAGTGGACTTCGTAATCAGGAAAAAAAAAGGCTTTAAATATTATGACCTCAGTAAGGAAATATCAGTACAATTAGGTCAACTTCTGAATCTTCTGTGATATATGAAGTATTCTAAATTTAAAAGTGCTAAAACAGTGTGAAGGAGAAGATAGCAGAGGGAAAGGCAGATCTGACCTTCTTTAATGTATTATTAGATCTTACATGAGGATGACTGAGGAGGCGACAGAAACCATCATTCAAAACCCCTTTATTGTGAGGTTAGACAGATCAAATAAAATGAAATCAAGTGATATTTCAAGTAGAGATGCTACGAATTAAAAAGCTCCTGGCAAAACACTATTTCTTAATAACTATGTGTGAGGTTGGAGGCGAGATAGGCCCCACTTCCATTTTTTTTAGATTGTTTGTTTGTTTGCTTTTGGCCAGCTATTCAGTCAGGTAGTGTAGACACAGCTCAGCTGGTATAAGAAATACTTTAATATTACAGCTGTTGATTTATTCACAATCATTTGTTCGTATCTTAATATTCTGAAAAGTACTAAGATGAGCAAGATTTGAAAGAATTATTTATTTTTCTCCCCTGGGCAGTGCAGTTATACTCTTAAACATGCAAGACCCATCCTCATACTTCATAATTTTGTTGCTTATATACCCACATTTTCTCATCTCAAAGGTAGGTGTAAACTTCACTGAAATACTTCTTCGCATCAAAGAAAGGATTTACAATTATTTTGTATTTAGTACTCAGTAATTATGAGATGGCTGTGAATTTGGTGCTGCTTTTACACTGTTGTTGATTAGTGAACACTGTTATTTAAATTCAGTCAGTCTTAGGAGCTGTAGGTTCAAAGAGATTGTTAGCTTTGGAGCAAGTGTCTCTATTCAGCACATGAAGGAAAATAGCTCCATAGTTTAAGGCTTCAGCTTACATACTGATTGCTTACTTCATGTATTTTTAAAAAAATTGTCAAAAGGTTTGAGCAAAAAATTCATTGTGCAATCTCCTATTTAAGTAGGAATAAAAAGCTGAACATGACTTGATGACTTTTAATTCACTTTATCTGAAGATGACCAAATTTTAAGTTCAGTTAAATATGCTTAAAATTTGATCAGAATGTGTACAAGAGAAGGTCAGGTTGAGTTGCATGGTAGATCTGGATGATTTCAAAGTCCCCTTGGTCTGTTCCCCTCCATTGACTGAGACAGGACATAAATGGTGCCCATAATATCAGTGTAAGCATGTCGATCAGATATTATATGACTTAATGGAAAAAATGTTTTGAGATATAAGAGAGACCAATTTGCTAAGAATTCTTTTTTCTTAAGAGGCAAGAGATTGTTTTGGTACTTTGTACATAAACATTCCCCATCATCACAAAGATCACTCTGCTGTCATAAATGGAGCTGATATATGGATGGAAACCCAGATACTTGCTTAGCTCTAACAGGTATGAGACTTTCAATATCAGCTGAATTATCTTCCATGTCTTTTAAAAAGTCTTTCAGAGTCATCATTTTTATTCTGGTCAGGATCCATTTAATCCAGCTTTGGCCACATGAAGAAGGTTTAAATTATTATATAGTTACCATGTTTTAACCTCATCTGGAAACTCAGCCCCACACAGCTGCTCACTCACTCCCCTTTTGTTGGTCTTGGAGGAGAGAATTGTGAGAGTGAAAATGAGAAAACACCTAGGTTGAAATAAAGACATTTTAACAGGTAAAGCAAAAGCTGAGNAGAAAAGGCCTTGATCCTATATAAGATCACCTGAGTGATAATATGCCTGAATCATCAACACAGTTTCTTGCACAAAGCCAAACACAACCCCACACCAGCTACTGTGAAGAAAATGAAGTCTATCCCAGTCAAAACTAGCACATTCTCCACCCCTTATTCCATATCACTTATGTCTTGCTCAGGTCCCACAACAGCCAATATAACCTCGTTAACCACACACCCCATCCTTTGGTATGATCTACAGGTGCCATTCCCTTAGTCTATGGATCACTTTTGAAAAAAATTATCTACAAAATGTCCATTGAGTACATTTAGTCCATGACTTTGGCTCCATCTGTAATGCTGGTGACTCTGGATGGGACATGTAGTGTGTTGTGTGGAGTTATTGGACATCAAAGCCAGCTCAGGTGGGATCACTGCTGCACTTTGACTGTAGTAAGACGTGTTCTTCATTAGAGGTTCGCACCTCTTACATTATTTCATGTAATATGCAACTCAGATCCTGAGTTATAGCAATTTAAAGTATTTCTATCAGAATCCAAGCCCCTGGTTTCCTTGGAGCAGACCATCAGGTTTAACATTGAAATGAACTCTTCCCCTTACCCCTGCTGTGGCTTAACTAATCCACTGACTGCCGGCCCTAAAGGTCATATCTGCTCTAAGTAGAGCCTTTTCTATAAGCCAGAACCTTTTCAGGGGTTCAACCACTGTGTCATAGACTTATCCACAGCCACAGTTGATTTGAGTTGCACATGTTCCAGAGTATCCTAATCCATGTGCCACATGTGGTTTGGGGTGTCCTGTTCACACTCGAGCTCAAGCTGGAGTTCCAGCCTGTGCAGTACAGCAGTACAGGCATAGGAGTCCTGCCCTGGCCATCTGCCAGCCCAGGCATATTACCACTGCTGTTATCAGAATGTTTCCAGGCACAGCAGAGTGAAGTGATAAGCAACACAGCACTACACCAAGCAGCACAGGCAAAAAGCAGCCACTAGACTCTAATAAACAGTAAGGCAAGCAAGCCCCATGGCACGCAGAGAAGCACTGTCAGCTATACATCTGACCTAACACTTCCCAGCAAATTCTGTCATTACCTTGAACACTTTGCGGCCCATGTTGGGCACCAAAAAGGACTGTTGTGGTTTGACCCCAGCTGGGAACTAAACCCCACGCAGTTTTTGGTCCCCTACTCCACCAAGTGGAATGGGGATGAAAATGGGAAAAGCATTAAATTATGTAGGTTGAGATAAGGAGAGTTTAATGGACAGAAAAGAAAGGGATGATGATGATAATGATAATGACACTAAATAACTAAAAATATATTAAAAAAATAAAATACAAAAAGTAAGTGATGTACATCACATTTGCTCACCAGCTGCCAACTGATGCCCAGCTAGTTCACCCAGAAGCAGCTCCTGGCCAACTTCCCCCCAGTTTATACACTGAGCAAGATGCCACATGGGATCATGGTATCCCTTTGGCCAGTTTGGGACAGCTGTCCCACCTGTGTCTCCTTCTAACTATTTGTTCCCCCTCAGCCTCCTCACTGGAAGGGCAGCATGAAAATCTGGAGAATTCTTGACCACTGCTTAACAGCAACTAAAACATCAGTGTGTTATCAACATTATTCTCATTGTAAATCCAAATCACAGCATTGTATCATCTACTGGGAAGAAAATTAACTCTATCCCAGCTGAAACCAGGACACATCTCCCTCTTTCTAGCATAAGAGGATTTTTAAAATCTTTCCAAGACTTTCTAGGACATAATTCCTCAATCTTGAGATGATTTGTTCGCTTGTGTTACCTATCTTTAAGAAACTTATTTCATGATTTATTTACAGGACAAAATTATAATTATTCCCTAAAATTTATAAAGCCAAGTAAATTTCCATTAAGTTAAAATGACCACTTATCAAGAAATTTTAAAAGTGGTATATTTTTTACATATGGAGATAAAAATTGTTGTGTATGGAGTTACTTGTGATACTATGATTTAATTGATTTAATTTAAATTATTTTAAAAGTCCATTGCATTTTCACATAAACCCACATTGTATCAGAACTTCCTCATGAAAATGCATTTATCTGTCTTTTGTAATTTCCTCTTATTTCTTACATGTCAGATTCTCAAGGGCAACATTGCCATTTGTCTTACCACAATTCCCTTGCAATTTAAAATTTCCCACGGTGTCATCATCAAAATACTGCTACCTCAAGAAATCACGATCTCTGGAAATTTTTCTGCTATTGGTTTTCTTTCCTTTGTGTCTTGCAACTAAAGCAAAATCTATGCTTTTACATGTGATAATTTATTCATATCTCATGCATTTTCAATCTGTTA
This sequence comes from Sclerurus mexicanus, assembly GCA_013396755.1. Lineage (NCBI taxonomy): Eukaryota > Metazoa > Chordata > Aves > Passeriformes > Furnariidae > Sclerurus > Sclerurus mexicanus. The sequence goes on from VWZF01001235.1 coordinate 141,416, forward strand.
CATGGCCTGCACTCTTTTTTTTGGTTTTTTTTTTTTTTAATTATGAAAACTACATAGACTCTGAATAGAATGTTGTAGAGGAAATAGTGTGATAGAAAGGAAACATTTCTGCAGCCTAGGTGGGGAGGAAGTTTTAGTGATAACCTGCCAGTTTCACACTCTCTCTAGCAAAGTATATTACTTTTTTTCCCCTAATACCACACCACCATTGAGTAGGTCTATGACACAATGACTGCATTATCCACTGTGGAGGAGGCAGCTACTATTGCTGCATGTTGCTGCATTTGACAAGGGGCAGCTATAATTTTACTTTGTGTGTGTGTTTCACCTGCAGCCTTTCTGAGAGCTCTCATCTGTATGCAGGGAGGCTGAGAGCCAGGCGAGCACACATCCTGCCCCCATCCACGGCATGTCACAATGGCAGCACCTACGAAATGCATTAATATTTATGGGAAGTGAACACAAAGAAATCAAAGCATCTCTGTCTGCCTCTCAATTTATTCCACTTCTTATAAATTTAATTTTGGAGAAACTTTTGGAGGTATAAACCATGCATCAGTTTACAGCGAGACAGGAATGAACATGTGTGATATTCATTTGTAATTTTGAAACTTCTTGCTGATTTCACTTCAATGACTCTGTGATTTCCTCCACTTTTTAAAAATTTTAGAGTAATTTATCATTTTTAACCTATCTTCCAATAAAAAGTCATTTAGTAAATGCTTTTCCCTCATTAAGAATCTCTGTTTCTTAACTGGGAGCTAAAAAGATATCCTCTTTCTCCTAAACTCCAGAGGGCAGTTGGGCAGAGCAAGACTATCAGAGTCTCTATATATGAAGTTCCACTTTCACAAATGAAACCATCCCTTAGCATCACAGTAAGTCATATTTCTGCTTCCCACACCAAGAAGTACAGAATGACCAAGAGGTCTGTGTATTTGTTAGTGCCCTGGATACTTTCTCCAACTCCCTATTCACTTCTATGTTGTCTGCAGGAGAGGCTGGAGTTGAAATGTTTCCTGTGGGTAACTGGAATTAATACAATTCCCTGTATGGGATCTCTGAGGCATCATCTAACAATTACACTCTGAAGTGCTGTAGCTTTATCCATCTGAGCACTCCCAAGCATGATTTTTTTTTGTAAACTAATCTGTTGCGCCACTGAAGCTTTGACCTTGGGGATCTGTGTGGCTAATGAATCACCAAAACTCTTAAGGTGAGCAAATAGTCTTCTGTAGGCAGCTGTACGACCACAACAGGAAAAATGATGTTTCCTGAAAGGAATTACTTGCTCACCTAGTCAACAGAGTTGGGTTTTAGAAATTGGGTTCAAGTCCTTTGCCTCATCTCTGTGTCACTGAGCCCCCTTCTGCCCTGTAAATCAACGGTAAATTCTGCAAAACAAGGACACGTGTCTCTTGCCACGTGACAGACACAGTGTGTGAAAGTAAAACACTTATCAAAGATGATGAATTTTGTTTACTGTAAGAAAATGAGTAGAGTGTGCCTTGACTATAAGTAAATAAAGGCAGCCAGGCAGGCTTCTTCCCCTAAACGTGGTCATTTCCTTACCCTCAGTCACATAAAGAGGGACAATGCTCACACTACATCTCATGATGACAGCTCCTATATCTCCTTTGTGTCTTTTTGTGGGAAGGGACTGGGCAAAGCAGGATGTGCTGCACACATTCTCCTGGTTGCCATATAGAGTGGAAAATTTTCAATGGCTTGGAGTATTGGAAAACAAACTGGACAAGTGGGCAAAGCTGTGGTAGGGAACAGGAACTGGGGCCAAGGAAGATAGTACAAGCTATTGCCAAGGCTCTGCTCCTGTACCCAGAGATAAAAGTCTATTTCAATAGTTTCCTGGTCAGGTAGCTTTCAAAGTTGTGCCAGGGGAGGTTTAGAATGAACTTTAGGAAGCAAAACACTTCCTACAAGGTTAGTCAATGTCCTAAACCTGTGAGGGTTTAAGAGGCATCTGAACAATGCCTTTAACAACTTGCCCTGAATTGGTCAGGCAGTTGCATTACATGATCATTGTAGGTACCTTCCAATTGAAAATATTTTATTCTACTCTTTCTTCTTAGTTAAAGCATTCAGTTATTCTCAAGAACTCCAAAATGGCAAAGGTTGTTCTGCTTTCTGTAAGAAGTCTCAGCTTTCATCCCAGACACTTCCAGGTGATCTCTCAAGCTGCAAATCTCTTCCAAGTCAAACTGCCTATGCTAGTTATAGGATTATTGAAGGAGGGCTTTGGCTGATTCTTAAAGGGTTTAGTCCTTGACTGTGTGTCAAGACAACCATGACAACAAAAGGCTGAGAAACATTACAGTCCTGGAGCTGTTAGCCTTGAATTCCCTGAACTACTTGACTTCATCTAAAGAATTTCTCTTCTAAAGTGTGCATGCACATTACTCCTTCAACTCCATTCCCTAGCTTTTGGGTTTCAGGTTTCAGACTGACTATCATTTGTGCTATATAGTTTACTATCTCAGATGTACAAATTCTCCTTGAAATCTTTCCAGCTCAGTTACAAAATCTACTGCATTTCATATTCATGCTAAAGGATGGAAAAATTATAAACACAGTTCTCTACCCCTCATTTATAACACATCAGAATGATGAAGAGTTTTCAATAATGCACTGAGATTTTTATCCTTTTTTTTTTTTTATGTTTGGTTTCCCTTTTCTAATGGACTTTAATGCCTTGGAGAATAAAAAGAAAGGCAAAGTGGCTGATCTTTTTAAGGAGAATTTGCCTTCCACACTGGTAGATATTCACAAAGATCAAGAAGTCTTGATCTTGTCAATATTCATAACTAAAAGATCTGGTTTATCATTTAGCAGCTTTCTGTCCTTAATAATCTGCTCATACCTTTGTGGCATGGTTTAGTGGGCATGGTGGTGTTTGGTCTAAGGTTGGACCTGATGATCTTGGAGGCCTTTTCCAATCTTAATGATTTATGATTTTATGTGTCCTATTTATTTCTTCAACTAAATGTAAAACCTGTTGACCAACAGCTCTGTGTGGCTACAATTTACCTGTCCCCACAGCTCTGATGGAAGGCAGAGTGAGCTGACTCAGGGTTTGTTTCCATGAAGCCAAAGATTTGGAGCAAAATTCTGCAGGTAGTCACGCATTTTACATATGGATATCACCCAGTGGCATGAACCCTGCTTTTAATTTGCTGCCATCAGATGAACAAGTATTTCATAATGATGCAATCTTATATGGCTTCTGGAATATAAAGTTGGTTCATCTTTTTGGGGACCGTAGATCTAACATCATCAGCTTTACTCCCCAAAATTCAGTCTTCTTTGAGAACAGTCCATGTCTGTTATTTTGAAAGTGTATTAAAGCAAGAAACCAGCACCACAGTTTCTGTGATGATTTAATTATTTGCTACTTACATATCAACATAATGTTCTTTTTTTCTGAACAAAGTATTACGAATTCATCAAATTACCATTATGGCTCCGCATATATACTTGGTAGCCTTGGGCAAGAGTAATTTAACTTGTTTACCACATGAAATTGCTTTCCTTTCTCTACCTTTTTCCTTATTTAATACAGCAAGCATCTCAAAATTTAGTTTTGAAGCAAGTTTATTTTAATTTGCAAAGCCAAGCACTGGAAAAGAGTGATACAATGTAAACTTTCATGAAAGTTACATTTACTCTTGTAAAATACTTACTAAGTATTAAAAAAGGAATATCATATTTGTTAGATTAGTCATATATTTTATCCCTTGGAGAGAAAAGTTTGAAATTACCCTCCCCAAATTCAGAAAAAATAAGAAAGATAATTAATAAAAATATTGATGAGCGATAACTCATAAAAATATGGATAAGTTTGATGAGCCAATTTAAATATTGAATAAGCTGAAATCCACACCAGAAAACCATTGTAGATGAAGAAATATGAACTTGAAAAGGATATGGTTGAGTAATATTTGTTCTTGTTTCTAGCTAAAGCATGGATTTTGATGGTACCTATGGGACAGTAAGTAGCAAAATAAGAAGTCCTAGAGTCCTCACACTTATAGTCCTGACACCTTGATCAGATGCCCCTTTTTAAGGAGAAAATAAAACAAAACAAAACAACCAAAATAGGAAAACAGCAAGTCAGGAAAGTCCTGTAGGTGGGTGGGGTTTTTTTGTTGTGGTGTTTTGTTTGTTTGTTTGTTTGCTTGTTTTTTCAAGCTCTTTAAATTTATTTTTTAAGACAAAAGCATTCAGTACAGCAGAGTCATGGAAATGTACACCTAGGTTGTAAAGCAAGGAATTCAGTGCCCTCAACATAGTCATAGGCTGCTTTTCTAGGAAATATTTCACACATCTCTTGCTGCTGCTCCAGAGGAACCTGGGTCTCTTGTGGTTCTGTGTTAAATCTATTACACTTCTGCAAAAATTTTGAATGTTATTGGGTATCTCTAATGGCACAAGGTATTTATTTAGGACACCTGTCTGGGACTCAGTTCTCCAGCACTTGCAGATATTTTTAATTTTGCATAGATGTATCAGCAGTGGACAGATTTATCACATTCCTTAACACAGTCAGAGAAAGACATATTTTTTACCAAACTGTAAATAACTTCCCCAAGACAATGAAATCTGCTAACAGCTTGCTTTCTGTATGCAGGTTCAGGCGCTATTTTGCATAACTGTTTCATGAAAATTTTGTCTATAATGCCTTAAAAATGCTCAGTTGTCCTTAGCTGCTAACAATGCTGCCTGCCTATATCCTTAATAAGTGGAATAATATCAAATAGATCATTTGTGTAACAGGATATGACAACATTCTCTTAAAAAATAAAAAAAAACAGAAAGAAAAGCAAATCAAGAACAGGTTCCCACCCAGTTCCTGATCCTGGATTTTAGCTTTGTTATTTCTTCTAATCTGTTTGAAGAAGCCAGTCATGGGCAGGGCACCCTTATTGCAGGGATCATTAATTTGAAGAGAAGCAAACGAAAAATAGGGAATTTGTATTTCAATCACAAAATGGATTAAAGAAAACTTTCCTAGGGCAAGGTGCTGTTGTCAAGATTGTCCTGAAGAAAGGAAAATTATTACAGAGGATTACCTATAACAGCATTCTCAACCTTTCTTTCAGCTTCTGTACCCCAAGGCAGAAATACAGTGTGACTGATTATGATTACCACACACACACAGACTTGCTCTTCTACAGATATATTTTTGCACATGTTCTAGAATGTGATGTTATTCTTAAAAATAGACCTATCATATACATATAGACTCACATATGCTCAGCCTTATGATGATGATGATGATTCTTATAAAAATAATAATTTATATTATCTTTGATCTCTCTGGCAGCATGACTTAAAACATATAGAATAATGCATCCTTTGTTTGGAGAATATTGTTGCAGAAGATATGTTCTGTATTTCTTCCTCATTTACGGCTCATTGGAGATTCCCGAAAGTCACCATTTTAAGCTGATTTTTCTGGGGAACCATTGATCCTTTCACTACCAATTATCCCTTGATGTGATGTGACCCAACTGGTGAAAAGGTATCCTTTGCTTTTATTGACTTGGAGCACCCTTAGGCCTTGCTTGTGTAGTGGGACCTTACACCTGTACCACCAAACAATGCATCCCACCCTCAAGGCTCCACAACTCTGCAGCAGTTTGTACCTGTGCAGTTACATCTGATTTTCACCCAGAGATCCACAGGCCTGGTACTTGCTGTGTATTGGGAACTTTGCTTTGTCATGCTACAAATATTTCTGAATGTGTAGGCAACCGGGGTATATTTTCCTGGACTAAAGTCATGCAGGAAGCATGCTAGCAATTGACTCCTAAGATTTAGACAGTTGAATACAGCAGAGTACTCAGGACTATATTCTGATCCTGTTCAGATTTCTAGTTTAGGTATAACTCCTGGGATAGAGCATCATGTTCAGTGTGCTTGAGAGAGCTCAGTTCACAGGATTACAGATACTGAACACTCCTGCATTTCTCTTGGAAGGCAGACAGCTGTGCATGGACACAGAGGCACAGCAGATGCCAAATGCCCATTGTTAAACCCTAGTGGTTGCTTTAATTGCCCTTCTCCACCAATTTGAGATGTTGCAATGGTAGGAAAGCCACAGAGGTTGCTGTCACTCAAGCTCTCTGAGCCTACAGTTCTACCTGAAGAGAAAATAATAAAAAATGAATGCAGTAAAAATGGAGGGAAGAAAATCCACAGGCTTGGTGACAAGCTTGTAAGCAAGAAAGCGAAGGTAAGGGAGAAGAGGAGGGTGAAGTTTTGACTCAGCTGCAGATTTGAGGTTTTACCTGAAAGTTTCATAAGGCAGCTGTGAGTGTTTTACGAGAGGCAGGATCCTCAGCTGCAAAGTTACAGCATGATGGACTCTGACATTTTGTAAAACTGTAAAATGTGTCAGTAGCTTTAACAAGCAGGAATGCTTTGACCTCCTGAGGTTCCTGTCCAATTTAGCCATAGCAACTGTTCGATTCGCACAATTAATGGTTACATTCAGTCAAGGGAGGGAGGGAAAAGGGTGACAGGAAACATCACCTTAAAACCTAGACAGCATTTCCTTTTATTTTTTGCTCTAGTTCCATTATCAAAGAGCCCCCTCCCCATTCTTCACTATGGGTTAGATATTTTCGCTGCTCTAATTTTCCCTTGGCAGGCCTCTTGCTTTTTATACAGACATTAATGAAATAATTCCAAGGGAGTCTGATGCTTTAACTGAAAAACCATAAGGTTACTTTTCAGACATTTTGGTTTACACTTTTTAGCCCCAACACAGCATCTCTGTTAGCCTGGTTGTTTTGTTATTTCTTCTATTTTGAGGACAATCTTGCCAATATCTGTAATTTAAGGATCATCACTTTTCTCCAGAGGAAAAAGAAAAGGTCATTTTGAGACCTTGCACATCCAAAAAAAGCAAGAGCAGACACATGGTGGACTTAAGCCATGCTTGGAGGATGAGTCTTGCTAGCTATTTGTAAAAGGGTGCCAGTTTACAAGAGCACTACAGAGTAATTTCCTTTCCTCACATTGATACAAAATAGGTGAGACATTATAAAAACAAAAGAACACTCATTTCTTCCCTTCTATTACATCTGTATTTCCACAAGATGAGGAGAGGAAAGAACTCTACAATGGAATTGAAAGACAGAGGTTTTGAGAAAGAGCCTGTTGGTCAAACACCAAAGTGTGTTGCCAAGGCTGGTCCTGTGCACAGAAACTCACACTTATTCAGCTCTATGAAAGAAAATGCATATGGCTCCCAGGGATCAAAAAAGGATTGACCAACCAGGCCTTTTCTTCGACACTACAGGATGTCACATGTTTGTCCCCGATTTGTCCCATTTATGAGGGAAATCATTAGTCATGTATTGCTACTCCAGTGTAGTCTTAGTGCATATTTCTTCCTGATATTTTGTTGATATAAGCAGAGAAATTCAGCTGTGGAATTCCCTTCTCTGGGATGTTGTAGATGCAAAAAGCTGACAAGGGATAAGACGAGACTGGACAAGTTTGCAAGAAGAAAATCCAAGCCCATGGAAATGCATGGAAAGCACTCCTATCTCAGAAATGTTTTTTTATCCTGTTAGTAAACATCTGGGAGAGAGATTAGAGGTTGAATCATACATTCTTGCTCTGACATTGCACTTTTTCATTGTCATCTAGATTTGACTGCAGTAGGAGACATTAGAAGAACCTTTTTGACTCATTATAGCTGGTCTTACATTTTTAAGTTCTTAGGGATCCTTATATATGCCCTTTCAAAATACCTCATTCTTTTCCCTAAGAGTGGACTGGGGGCATGTAAAGAGTGAAGACGCTCCAGAGATTGCTTCAGGTGTCACAACAGGCAAGAGGGATTGCATGAAAAAAACCAACAATGAGAAAAATAAGATTAAAGGTATGTGACAAGCCTGGGTAAAAGTGCAAGAGACTTGAGTGGAGCTGTAAATGAGGGCACGTAGACCCTGTAGCTGAGCAAAAGTTCTAGAAAGAAAGAAAATCAGTCAAATGTCAAATGTCAGACTCATACTTACAGACTCGCTTAAATTATTATTTCCCAAAACATTCCCAGATATCTTTTTGCTTGAAGGGTCCTCATAACTCAGTGAGATAGATTAGAAGATCATAAATGCTTAGAGATGGGGCTGTATCTCCCTGTTTGTTCATACAGAAGCTAGCTATAAGGATCATTTCTCAATGTGAACTGTTCCTAGTATACACATTATTATATCTTTCTTGACATGTTCCACTGTCAACCTTGCAAATATTTTTCTCTCAGAAAATCTTCACATTAACACCTTCCATATCCCACAGTGTAAGACAATACAGGAGCAAAACCATCTCTTAACAAATTCCTTTTTTCCTTTCACCTGAATATAGATGCTAAAACTCGGTTCATTGCTCATCTCTGGGACTCCATCTCTACGCAGAAAGTGAGTCTTGGGGCCAGATTACATTTCCTCAAATACATATAGGTGATAACTAGAGGTGAGGTTGATTCCAGCACTCACTCAGTCACTGCAAGAAAACAATTTTTTCATGTCTTGGAGTAAAATGCCTTACCTGGCAGTCTTCATACCAATTCTATTTTCTCAGAATAAATATGTGAGAAAATAATTCTTCTATTTCTTCTTCCAGCTCTTCGCTGATCACAAAATCTTCCTTCTGCCACAGACTAATGCTTGTTAATTTTCAATAGTCTGCTATAATTACCATATGAATAAAACTGTATAAGGTTCATGCTGACAACTGAAATCCTTATATTTTATCAATTTCTGTTCTATCACAGAGAAATTTATGCCATTATTTTTAGAGCTAAAGAATAATTTCAAAAAATAGTGTATATATAACTACAATGATACCTAAAAATAATGGATGCTTGATTAATATGCTGTGTTTTTTCAACATATGAATTGATATTTATTCTTTACTAGTTCATGGTGTTCCATGAAACAAGCCCCAGAAATATGATTGGGTAAATAATTTACAATATATTTTATTATATTTGATATATTTATGCACCAGTTCCCATACAAGAGAATGTTAGCCATAAAAGGTAAATGTTAGGAGTTAGGATATAAACCTTTTAAGACCCTTGCAAGAGAAATAAGTATCACAGCATTTATCTTACAGATGGGGAAATTAGGTCATGAAGGATGCAAGTGCTTTATTCTGGGAACATACTTTACTGTGTCACAGACCTTCCACAAACTCTCTGAAAGAGGTATTTGAAGCTCTAAGCTATTTGTAATGACTAGCACAGGAACTTAACTTGAACTTAGACTGTCTGGACATATCCCAGACTGCTTTTTCAAAATCATGGTGGGAATCCAAGATACAGTTTCCCAAGATGTATGTTTTTAACCAGTACGAATGCTAGGAAAATATTTTCCATTTAGAAACATAAAGCAATTTCCAAATACTACATGTATCTCCCAGACTTGATAGTGTAAGCTTATTTTTATACCTGTCCTAGGTTCTTACTAAGTCCATAGAAATTTGACACTTCTCCCTTTCCTTTTCATGCTACCTCTTTTCCTATGGCACTCGTCGTGTTCAGTCTGTCTTGTGTGCTTTGTCACAGACAGCATGCATGCAGATCCTAAGCGTGGAATCTTTCCTTTCAGGTTTACCAAGAAAGAAAAGAAAGGAAAAAAAAAAAAAGGATTATATAATTAACTTTGTAATGTTCTTCCTTTCATCTGAGACTCACCTCCCCTTACTTAGCCATATAAAAATTAGTCATTTAATTAAGGTAGTCACCTAAATTTCCTCTCTAATGAAAGGAGAGAGAAAGGTCTCTTCAGAGAATGATTCATTGCACACAATTTAAACATCTATTTTAGGATGAGATGAATTCCTCTCTGGTGATACCATGTTCTCTCCCATGACTGTGGAGACAGTTTAAATAATGGGCTATGACTAGAAACACATAGCTTTAGTGGGCTAGAGCTAGACAAGATAAATGTTAGTCAAAATTTTTTTAGGACTCTTTTCTTTGTTGTGTTAAGTACTATATGAGCACAGTAGAAAAACAAGGTATTATTTAACACTTGGTACAAAATGACACAAAGAGCACTAATTATTTGGACAGGAAGCATTGGTGATGCTGTACACATCTATGTCATTCAAGAATAGACAAATTTTGCATTCTGAATTTCAAAGAAGCAGGAAAAAAAGTCATAATATTGTCAACTGAAGTTTGAAAGGAAGAGACTTCATTTTTTATTTCTTCTTTATTGACAGGGAAAAAAAAAAAAAGGAGCTGTCAGAGGGGGGCAAAAACGCTGTGAATTTTTCTCATCCTTACTGGCTTTGTTCTTTAAAATCCACCTTCTCTCAAACTCTTAGCAATCTTTTGATGGCCATGGCTTTCACATGGACTTCCATGTAACATTATTAATAAAGGAGAAGCCTCTGTTTTGATTGCATACAGTCACCCTGACATTTTGGAGTCAGCTATACAGGTCTGTCATTCAGGTTTATACCTATCCACAAAGTGCATCATTCCAGAAAAAAATAGTTTACACATGGTGAGAACAGTGGGGGGGGGTGGGGGGGTGAGCGCGGAGATAACACTCAAGTGAAGCTGTAATTAATGTTAAGCCAATGCTGGCCTGTAGGAAATGTCAAGTTTCACTGGATAAATCAGGGCTGCTTCTTGGTTTTGCAACACATCATGTTCTGTGTTCAATAAGATGCCAGGCTGCTTATTTTGCCTGTCATTTATGTGCAACGTTTTTCATGTGGTCTTAGAATAAGGTGCCGAAGTTGTCTGGTTCCCTGACTTTATTCTACGATTAATAATGCATTAGCCTAGCAAAATATTTGCTCCTGTTATTACTCTTGAGGTTATGAAATTAAATATATATAACTGAAAAATATAGTAAGTATATAGGAAATAAATCTTTCTCTGGTCTTCCCTTCCCTGCTTTCATTAAGGCATCTCTTTTAGTTATAAGATCAGCTCTTGAATTTGAAAACACAGATACAGAACCCACACTCCCCCCCAAAAAAAAAACCCCAAACAACAACAACAATAAGGCTTCATTAAACTTGCTCAGCTCTGATTTGCCTGTTTCTGTGAGCTTAAAAGCCCATCACTGCATAAACCTAAACCTTACTCACCACTCTGATAGTGCAGCTTTATACCAAAATAGCTTCTCTGAATTCAACACTTACTTTGTTGGATCGACCAGAAGCTTCATATTATTAATACATTTTTATTGTAACATATATTTTAGGTTATATTTTTTACATGAAAGGATATAGAGGTCTTGGTTTAGTTTGGTTTGGTTTGGTTTTCCAGGAGAGAGAGGCTGGAGAAAGTAACTTTGAACCCGGATTCAGACTTGGTAACTGTCCATGCCAAGCATTGCCAGGTTTGCTGGTGTACCCTCCTTGCTTGTGGATGTACAGAGGAACGCAGTAACACTTGCTGTTTCTGTTCCTTTGTTATTGTAACCTATTACAACCTTGGTTTGTGTTTTTTTGTTTGGGTTTTTTTTTTCCCCTCTCTCTCCATTTCTTAGTTGTGGTTTGCCCCCAGTCTTTTCTTCTGGAATCCTTTGGAAGTTCCTTAGGATCATCCTCCAATGCTGGAGCAGCTGCCAAGGAGACAGGCAAACATAAGCTGTCAATGCTGAGAAAGAAGCGCTCAGGCAACACTGAAACAGGGATTTCTATCTGCCTTTTTTACCCTCATAGACATTTCAGGATGAGCTTGTTTGCCTGGTCCCCTCAAGCACTCCCTCACCTGTAAACATCCATCAGTATGGGAGACCAGGGCTTTGCATGTTTCAGCTATTTGGAAAGTTGTGGCAGTAACTGATCCTTCAGTTCATCATTTAACTACAAACTGTTGGACTTAATAATAAAAAACCCCAGTCTGAAATAGATCCTGAATTATTATTCTTTTTATAATTAGCAAAAGTAAAAAAAAATAAAAGTCTCAGGCTCAAGGAGAAGTTTTGCTGTGTCAAATATAGGTAAGTAATTATATGTATTTAATTATATTTAATTAATATTTACAATCAATAAATGACATATATTAGCTATATATAATTTCTATTCTAAGAGCCTTACTGTTCAACTGTTTTCTAAGCAAGAAACTGCATTTTGAAATGAAAAAGTGACACATATAAGACAAAAAAAATAACAAACCAAAAACAAAACCAAAAAAACCCAACCAACCAACCAACAACAAAAAAAAAGCACACACAAAAAAACCCAACTGAAGATGTTACTTTCTTATTTTATTTCTTTTCCTGTTCAAAATCTTTGAAAAATTATACTCATGATCTTAGCCTTCGAGTTGTCAAAAAGAAGGTAAATTATTTTTTTTTAAATTATTATTTCCATTATTTCCACCTGCACTCTTTCTTCTGTGTTAAAAAAAAAAGAAAGAATAAAAATCCTACAATTTCATAAACTTTAGAATATTGTTGTTTTAGGTGGAATTATCTGAACTTTCTCCCCTGTTGACACATTTCTGTAACAAATATTTGCCTGATTTCATTTCTTCCTAGACATTCCCTCCTGGCTACTGTTGAAGACAGAAGTCTGAGCTTGATGACTTGCTGCTCTGGTGCTGTAAGCTCATCCTTGAGTTTTCCTGTTATCTGATATTAATGAGTGTAGATGACAAGGAAGATTGGGGTTGGGTATACAGATACATCTGTAATGGTCAAAAGACAATCAGGGAGATAATTAGATTGTAACAGCAATACATAATTAATGCAAGGTAATGGGACAGATCCCAATCTGCTGTGCCAGTGGTAAATCCAAGGTAACCCTATTAATGTCGGGGACAGTTGTTTGCATATGTTGTACATTGATTTGACTGAGGTTTGATTCAGGCTCATTAAGTGACACATTTTTCACTTGTATCGCTTGTATGGGCAGACTGTGGATGATTACCCTCAGTTTGAATGCCACTATATATTAACTGTTTTAAGACATGTGAATTAAACTCTGATCAGGTGCCAGAGATCCCCTAATTAGAAGTGCAAACCATGCCCATGCTAAATTCAGAGTTCCTTATAGGCAACAGACTCCACTGAATGTTTATCAACAGATGTGGGCAAATTAGAATCTAAAAACAGTCCCTAGACAAAACAGGGAATAATGTTTCATGTAACTGCATGCAGGTTTCCTATTTGTTTGTTTTGCTAATTACATGAGCAGCATAAAAAACATCATTTTGAAAACAAAGAGGTTTTAATGTAAATGGTCAAAACTGTGCTCTGGAGTAATGTATCAGAATTCTTTATAACACAACAGTATGCTATAATGTGTGCTGGGAGAAGTTGTGATGGAGTAAGAGGGGCAGCTCACTTCAGGTGAGCCTACACAGTGGTTGGGGTTGGAAGGCACCTCTGGAGATCATCTTGTCCAATTCCCTGGTAAAACAGGTTGCACAGGATCATGTTCAGATGGTTCTTGAATATCTCCACAGAGGGAAGCTCCACAGCCTCTCTGCACAGCCTGTTCCAGTGTTCATTCACCCTCACAGTAAAGAAGCTGGATCTCTGTCTTGATGCCAGTCTTTCATGTGATATCTGAGAGCCCAGACTTAGCTTAAACAATCAGCTTTTAGACTTGTATGTTAGGTGAAATGATTTCCAGTTGTCATATGATACCTAAAGAGTCAGTCTAGGCATGTGTAGTAAGGTGCATCACTTTGTGAGTGGTTGTTCCGGTAGAGAAACTCAGACTAGGTGGGGGTTGATAGAGCTGTCCTAAGTTTTGTCTCTTTAGATTGTGTCTGTAAGGGCAAACTCAACAATTTGCTTTCTAGAGCAACCAAACAGAAATTTCAGGAATTAATCTTAGGTTTCAAAACGGTGATTGCATGAAAACTGCTTCTGGGGAATCAACCCTCACTGGTCTGGCTGCCAAAGAACCTCTCAGATCAAGTGTTTTTGTTAGAGTACTATTATCATAGTAACAACTTACAGTATTGTACAGCATAAAATGATGGATTTAGTATTCTAGCGGCCAACTCAGATGTATTCTGAGCTGTTGTAAGCCAAACAATGAGAATTTCTTGATACACAGGCTGATTCAAAGCCCCATTAAGTTAACAGAGAAACTCCTTTGATTTCTTTCAGTCTGAAACGGGCCCTTGAGTTGTGTTGCACATCAATAACCCCCCAGTGGCTCATCTCAACATCAGATTCAAAGAGAATGGGGTATGCTGCCCTACCTCACAGAGGGGTTGCAGAGGTGAGTTAGTGCAAGTCTGGTAGACATTTGGATACCACAATGATGAGCATTATGTAAAAGTCCATAGAGGGTTGGCAAGTTATAGGATGGTGTCAGGTACATGAACCCCAGGCCAGCATATTGTATGAGGGAGAATAAAATGTGATATGAATACTTTGTGTCCTATTTCATCAATGTTTTAAATGAATCAATGCTTGTGGACAAAAAATAAAAAGGACTAGAATGATGAAGACTATCTGATAATGCAATGCCAGGAATAAAATTATAATAATAATATATATTAAAAAAAAAGGAACAGGAAGGCAGACTTTGAAGCATTTTATGATCTCCTAGTGATTATTTTTTCAAGACATAAATCTAAAGCCTGGAATTTTATTTTCAGTTGGAAGGTGTCAGCTTTTCACATGTTTGAGTGTGCTGCCTTTTCTCTATTATATCTCAAAACAGAAGAGGCTTTGGAAGCTGTGCTCATGTATAGGGTTTCAGTGGCTTCCTGGTGTACTTCTAGCCTGGACTTCTTGTGTCCTCTCATGTGCAACTATAACACTTCCATATTTCCATTAGCTCCCAGTACTTCTATGAGTGTTTTGGAAATTCTGTCACTTGCACAAGCTCTATAGGATTTATTTGGGTCATTTGCTCGGGTCATAGAGATGTTAAAAGACATTTGTTTTGGGTTTTTTATTTTCTTTTTTCTCACCCTCTCCTTGTTCTTTCACATATCTTTAAATTTCTTCTTGTATTTATTTAAATTTTTTAACATTTTTTCCCTTTTCTCCTTTTTTCCTACTATATCCCTTTATTCCCTTTTCCTGGTTTAGGATGCAAATCAAAATTACTTCCCTTGAAATCTTCTCTTTTCCTAAAATAAAAATTATTACATTTTTTAGCAAGCAGGTGATTTTTTTTTGTTCCTATATTCTTAACTCCTTCCAGATTTCTAATTGCTAGTGTTTCCAGCACTTTGACAGCTGTTTGACAACAGTGTCTGCCTCTAGTCACACCTTAACCATTACGATAAACCTCAAAGAAAGCTTGGTTTCTCTAGAGAAAATTCACTCTTGCATCTCATGTTAAATCTGCAGGTATAACATGACATGCAGAAACCAAAATAGAAGGTTTCTCATTATTATTTAAGCATGGCAATCATCTTCACTGTTTTATCTACAAAGTCACACACTGAACATTTTATTTTCCTTCAGAAACATGACATCAGTTCCAATATCACAGTACTGAGAATTTTTTTCCCTTTGAGAAATGCTTATAAATTTAAATATCTTTACTAAATTTCTGATGCTACTGTCAATAATGTAAACCATTTCACTGGCCCCAAACAGCAGCATCTAACACCTGTGTGAGAAGCTATTTCAAGAATAAGATGGGTTAACTGAGATCAGATGGAGCTTTTTAATTTTCATTTCACAACCAGAATATTTAGTGGGCAAAATATTTATTAGAGACATTTGGAGAATCTGATTTTACTCTGATTTAGGAAGCTGACATAAAACTTGCACTACATCTGTAAGATCAGGAGTCCGAAAATTTGACTCCTGAGTGGGATCACTTTTGATCTTTTGCTGTGAACTTGAAAGCTTGTATTTGACAAAAAATTTATAAAATTAATTTTTTATAAAAATTTAAAAATATTAAAATTACAGAACAACAAAAACAACTTGTACAGCCTGAAATAGAGGGCATCAAGAGTTAATGGTGGCCCTAAAGTAAAAGTGTGAGGATACAGATTATCTTCCTTATCATCATTAACCTTACTGTAGAGAAGATTTTGAAACAAATGAAAAAATATAGTATTTATCATTAGTTTCTCCTTTCTTTAGCAAAATTTGGAGTTCAACCTTCAAGCCAAGCACTGCACCTTTGTCCTCTCTCTCTTCCACGTTGCTCACTCACCTCCACAACTCTGACTTGAATTGCTTCCAAATAGGCTGTGAAATTTACAGCTGCTATTACAGGTCATGTAATATAGGTTAAGCCCGTGTTTACAGCCCAATAATTTTCTTGTGTCTTTAAATGAGCTATGAAGTATTTTGTAATGCAGATTGTCCGCTTTTTTTATTTGCCTGTAAAAGCAGTGAAGGGAAGCTACAAAAACTCTGTGTTTTCCTGCCACTGAGGACAGCCTTGCTGCCGTGCTGCACTGAGCCTGAAGAGCCAGAACTGTTATGTGGTTGCAAACTCCAAGGAATTGCAGCTGTTAGACGTATATAGGCGATACATAACTGGTTTAAATAGATCAGGAAAAGGCAACTGAGTTATATGTCAAAATACAGACAATTTGGGTATTGTCATTACCTAAATCAGGGGAAAAGTACCTTTAAATTGTCTTTCTTCTCTTCTGGTCTTGGGATAACCAGAATTAAATTAGGCTCAATATATCAGTCATTCTGCTACAGTAAATGAGATGAATTTGATGACCATTGAAATTTCCTGGCTGTTGACCCAGACAAAGGAGTAAATCACGGAAATCATGTTTGGCCATATTTCCTCTTTGTGCCACTATAAATGCAAGAGGAGTAAAGCGCAAAAGGATAAATGTGTAGAGAAATTTTAAAGCTGAAAAGAAGAAATGTGAACATGGTTTGTAAACACTGTAACCTGCAGAGATAGAGAAGGTAATCTGTTTTGCCTGGATGCACATCTTAGTTCAGATCTGATTCATTGCCTTTGATTTCTTATGAATTTGATTTGACATACAAGAGATCACTTGGGATAAGGTCTTTACTGTGTTTTTGCCAATAGCACCCAGGAATCCCAGTTGTGGGCCAGGACCCCATTATGAGAACCACTGTACAAACATAACAACAAACAGATTTATGCCATCTTGTATTCAAATCAAGGAAGATAATTGATTGGTGAGTTGTATCTGAGCCAAATATTAAGGACTTCTTTTTTTACCAGTTCACGTTCAGCAGAGCATGAATGGCAGGCACCATGTTTTTCCTTCAAGCTAAACAAATACAAATACTGAAGATATGAATTCCTTTTAGTCTATTCATTTCATACATTTTCCTTGTGTTCCTTTGTACAGAATCTAAACCTAGAGGAATTATAAACTGAAAAATTAATACAGTTCTTTGAACCCCAGAAGCGATTATAAAATGAGCTCATCAAATAATCATTTTCCAGTGTTTATGAGCGAGGATGTATTTTCTTTGTAAATTTTGTAACCACACTTTGTATCACTTGGAAATGTTACAGTTTGCAAATAATTCCTTATTGGATACTTTTTCTTCCTGAAAGAGGCAAGCTCAAATGAGGCATTTCATTATTACTTCAATAACACACAGTAAGCAAAGTTTTCATGTATCTTGATTGTTGATAGCTATTGATGAAATAGGAAGAGACAAAGTTTGTCAGGTGTAGACCCACACAGACTAAAGTAGCTCCAGCTAAGCAGCATGTCCATGTAAATTTAAGTCTCAGGCAGAAAAGACAGAGAAGGAAGGAGAGGACTCAACACCTATTAAATTTGGATGGGGCAAGAAAGAGTGGCCTTTGTTGACTGACAGACAAGGTTATGTGGCTAAACAATAATTTGAATGCCTGAATTATTCATGTCCAATTCAAGGTAAAAGCCTTTAACCTGGTGATATCATCGTGTTGCAGTATTTCACTAAGGCAAAAACTGATTTTCTTATTCCTGACTTTTTTTTATTCATGTTTTATATATGAAAATAGAGAATGGGAATAACTGCTAATTTTTAGAGAAAAAAAATTGTGCATATATTGAGGTCCCAGAACAATTTGCTATTAAAATGAAAGAGCAAACAACTTGCATGAAGTCCTCAATGTAATCTGACAACTGAACTTCAGACTTCTTTTCCACCATACTCTGCTCACCAGAATTGTCCTTGTGTGTAATTCTTAAACAGAGAGGGTAGAGGTGGCTATACGATTGGGATTCCAGCCTTTATTTGAAAATGAAGATGACAGTGAGGGTTTTTTGGTGTGTTTGGGTTGGGGGTATTTTTCTTTGTTTTTGTTTTGTTGGTTTTTTCTCTTTTGTTTTGTTTGGGGTTTGTTTTGTGGGGGAGGTTTGTTTTAGTTTTGCTGTTTTGGTTTTTTGTTTGTTTTTTAATGTAATATCTCTTTTCTGATGAGAAATATAAACATAATACCATCTTGTTCTGGTTGTTCACTTGTGCAACCTCATCTTGAATATTGTAACAGTTTGAGGCATCACAATTTAGGAAAGATATTAAACTATTAGCATCCAAAGGAGGGCAATGAAGATGGGGAAGGGCCTTGAGGGGAAGCATGTGAGGACACTGAGGGCACTTGGTGTGTTCAGCTGGAGAAGAGGAGACTGAGGGGAGACCTCACTGTGATCTTCAGCATCCTCATGAGGGAAAGCAGAAGGGCAGGCACTGATCTCTTCATCCCCATGACCCAGTTACAGGACCCAGGGAATGGCCTGGAGCCGTATCAGGGCAGGTTTAGGTTGGGTATCAGGAAAAGTTCTTCCCCCAGAGGGTGGTCAGACACTGAAAAGGCTCCACATGGCAGTGGGCACAGCACCAAGGCTGCCAGAGCTCAAGATCCATTTGGACAGCACTCTCAGTGACAGGGAGTGACTCTTGGGGTGTCCTGTGCAGGGCCAGGAGTTGGACTTGATTGGTCCCTTCTAGCTCAGAATATTCTATGATCTTCTAATTCTATATGACCTACAATCTGCTAAGGCTTCCTGAGCTGGCCTTCCAAAGTGTTCATTGATTGTGGAAAATGGTTTATAAACTGTCCAAAGTCATCAAAGGATCAATGAAAAAGCCTACACATAGAGACATGTACAGAGAGCAATACAGTTTACAGAGTACAGCCCTGGTCAAGATCCACTTTTTTTTTTTTTTTTAATTAGAATCAAACAATTAATTGATGAATTAATGTAGCTTGGGAAAATATTCATTCACTTCTATTTCCAGGTAAAGAGACCTGAGAGAATGCATTTAATTGCAGATGCTGGCATGGAATGGGAGTCTTAGACAAAACCTGAGGATTTCTAAGTAAATTCCATTCCTCCTATCTTGAAGTACATTAAATTTCATTTTCTGCTAGAAAATCCACTACCAATTCTTTTTGCCCTATACTTCATAGTATTCTTCATTATTAATGCCACAGAAAGTGTTGGTATCTCTGAAGCAGGGATCAGTTTTAGGTTGCATCAGTTTCTCTACTTTGGATTTTCTTCTTTGAACTTCTTATCCCAGTGGGACTCCAGGGGTGTTTGTGGTGCCTTAAGGGATTGAGTTAAGGATATTTTAGGGCCTGTCTGGGTCAGTGGCAATTTACAGCCATCATCAACCCTCACTTCCTTTAATTAATTTTATTAAGATAAGTCTTTCATCTGTCCACATTTAGGATCTATTTTAAATTAGTCATACAGGCCTCTGGCCTCCTGATTTTGCTTCCATAGGCCTGTAATGTGCAGAGTTTAACCAGGTCACTGCTATCATCCCTACACCTTTCTACATTCTATCCATGGGTTCTCCTCCATCTCCCTGTATGTCGGGCATAACTAAGGCAGACCTTTTCAGTCACAGGAAGAGTGCAGTTACTTTTCTGAAGGGCTTTACCTGCTCAGTGGCATCCCCCATGGAGATTTCAGAGTAATTACCTGTAGTTATTAATCAGTGCTTACTCACTTCTTCCAAGCAGGCTGTGCAGGGACACACAGGAGTCCTGAGCTCTGCTCTAGCTAGGGAAGGGCTACCTATTTCAACATGCTCTCCCATCCTTCTCTGCTGCTCTTAATAGAGTCAGCCCATGTCTTCAGAGTCAGATAGTCAGGACATTGTGAGGAAAAAAAGAAAAAAAAAATAAATGTATAAGTTTTGGTAAGTAAGTACTGGTTTTTGGTGTGGTGGATCTAATTTATTTTGATAGCTTTGAGACATCCAAGTGATTTAGAATGGTGTATTATGGCCAAAAGAACACACTTTCAGTGTTATTTGCTCATTTTATTTATGCAGAAAAACACAGCCACTTTAGGGAAATAATTCCTTTTCTCACCCACAAAAGCAAGTAAAAACTATTATCAGCATAACTTACCAGGTCCTTTCTGGGTGTACCTAGTAACTCAAGTGTACTAAAACGCTCATAACTGACACACATTTTTCATCAACTAAATGCTCCAAACTGAGCAGAAATTGGAACACCACTTGAGAAATCTGAATCACCAACACACTCTGGACATTATCTCCTGAGGAGATAAACTCTTTTGAATATAAAAATAATATCCTTCTGTGAACACGCTAAACAGCATAAATCCAATCTGAATGTAAAAAGCCAAAGTGCAACAGCTACTGTACAGGGAGGACTGCCCTAAGAAGGAATGTTCCTTTTTCAGCCTCCACTTGGGACTGAGCTTAAAAACCACTGGCCTATTTTCTTCTGTCTTTATCGAAATATGGTTTCACAGTTTTTACTCTTTCATTATCTCCTTGGGGCATTTTATCTTCTTCTCTGTCATGTAATCCATCACTCACTAAATAATTAATTTACTCAAGTAAGCAGGATCTCTTGGGTTTTAGGGTTTCTAAGTGATGCAGAGATGACAGCTGATGGTGCTATCTAAAAAAAGAAGCAGAGAGGAAGATAACCCCAACATGATATTTCACTTTCCTTGGTTGATTTTTTAAATTGTTATTACCCTTACTGTCATCAAAATTCTTACTTAACTTTTTTCATTAGAAAGATTAGATATCATTAGTCTGGTATTACTCTAATAAGTAGGGCGGGGAAATGGGTCTATTCTGCATTAATCAGTGTGTAAGGCCAGAAGGGGATTGAGAACCAAGCCCATCTTGCTTTATAATCAATCTCAGCACCATGGGAGCAGGAACATATCCTTGTATCTGTTTCCTTTTAGTTAAAAAATGGTTAATTTAAAATTAAACATCCTCCATATGAAACTTCAAAATTCACTATTTGAAATAGCTCAGATGAAGGAGAAAATTTCCAAATCTTCTAGTAAGACCTTTTTTTCTCATTTGTACTGACAGGTCCAAATTGCACATTTTTCTGACCAGGCTTGCAGAGAACCCACCAGCATTTGAGCAAGTCTGGACATTAATGAATGACACATGGCTGAAAGTATGGAGAAGGCTGGTTCTGGTGAGTCTGTAGAGGCACAGAGACTCTATGATGGAGCCTCCTCAAAAAATTGTTTGTATAAACATATGCTAATGCATATATATTTGTATAAGTGTAAACACGTATACATAAAAAATTATATTACTGTCATTATTTATAGCTTAGAAAAATGGTTTTCACTTTTTTCTGCCTTTAAGGGATGAAACAACAAATGCAACCAAGCAGGGTATATCTACATACACACACATATATATAATATGCATTTATAGATCCATCCATCCATCCATATATATATATATATATATATATGCATCCATATATGTATGTATATGTGTATTTAATTGCATGAGTTTCCTCTCAAATGATGAAACATTTTAGTGGGATTAGTTATTAATATCTATGGAAAGCACCATATCTTCTGCTTTCTAATTTATTTGTGCATGACAAGGCCACCTCAGAGCTTTTCACCAGAAACATATGTCACCACCATTCCCGTGTGTGGACTACTCATGTGTTGGTGATTTTTCCTTCTGTTCAGCCTTAATTTAGACCTAATGATTGTATAATAATTAAGTCCTTGTATCTGTTTCCTTTGAGTTAAAAAATGGTTAATTTAAAATTAAACATCCTCCATATGAAACTTCAAAATTCACTATTTGAAATAGCTCAGATGAAGGAGGAAATTTCCAAATCTTCTCCAAAATTATCTCAATTCATATGGAATCTGGAAGATTTCTTGTGCAAAAAGACATGGTAAGCAGAGATGATGTTCCTGATGACTGGAAGGAAGAAAATGTTGCTCCAGTTGTTAAGACTGGCAATCTGGGGAACTAGATGTAGATCAGCCTCACCTCGGTCCCTGGGAAGGTGCTGGAGCATATAATCCTGGCAACAATTTCCAGGCATACGAAGGGCAAGGTAATTGGGACTAGTCAATGTGAATTTATAAAAGGGAAATTGTGCCTGACTAGCTAGACAGCCTTCTATGATAAAATGTCTAGCTCAGTGAACTGGCCGAGAACCACAGATACCCTTTCTTGGCTTTCACAAGGCTTTGAGACTATCTTCTGTAACATCCTCATAAACAAACCAGTGGAATATGGACTGGAGAAATGGACACTGGTGTAGGTTGGGTACTGGCCAGTGTGCTGGGATTGTGATCAGTGGCACAAAGTCTGTCTTCAGGCCAGTCACTATTGATGGACTCCAAGAGCTGATATTCAGGATGCTGTTTAACATCTTCACTAATGACTTGGTGATGGAATGAACTGCAACCCCAGCAGGGGTGCAGAAAATACAGAACTGGGTGCTGGTGTAGCTTGTACACCAGAGTCATGCTGACATCCACAGGACCTTTGACCAGCTGGAGATGTGATCCCATGGGAATCTCCTCAAGCTCAACAAGAGGAGGTGCCAAGTTCTGCATCTGGGGGAGAATCTCCTCCCAGGCTCTAGTGTTTTGTGATAAGCTTAGAGCAGCACAAAGGTGATTTAAATGTTTTAAGTTTTGCTGCCTCTGCTCCATCTGTTCAGTGGATCAGTATGCCACAGCATTTTATTTTGCTGAGGGCCAGGTGTCTTTTACAGCAGAAATTCAGCTTCTGGTAAAATAAGGACCAGGAAAATAACTTAAAAAGGGGAATAAAAAAAAATTAATCACGGTGCGGAGAAAGGAGGAAGATGTTTTTATTGCTTGTTCTTAAATTTATTGGATTATGTTTTCCAGGCCTATGGAGAGCTCAGGTGTGAGTGAAACATTTCTTGGGAGAGGCTATGAGAGTGTTAATCCAGTGATTTGATGCAAATGGATACAAGGCCATCTTTACCTCATCATTGAGCTGAATTGCCTGGAAAATACACTTTACTAATTTAGGAGGAAGTTAATAAATTTATTTGTTTGGGCTTTTTTAAGCCTTGAAATAATGCAATTCAAAAATCTCTGAATTTGAAAACATGTTAATACTTGTTTCTAGTTTGCAGTTAGGAAGTTTATCTTCAGCTGTTACTGTCGTGTTGTATCACATCTGTGATTAGAAAATAATAATAAATATATTTTAATAGAGATAAAGTTATTTTCTTCATTCTGCACAATAATTGAATGCATTTAATTTCAGGAAATAATTTTACTGATATAAACTGGATAAGTATTACTTGCAACATTTTATTTTGTTGAAAAGAAAATGTCTGCTTAAAGACAGATTCAGGGGTAGCATGACAATGAAACTTCTGATATATCCTCACATGAGGTTTGAAGTTGTCTAACTTAAGCTATCAGAATTCTTTCTATAGTAGCTATATTTACCAGAACCAATTCTAATTATCATGTATTTTGCTTAGAAGGTGGGAATATTCACTCTGAAGACAAGTATTTCCATTTGATATTATTCAGAGTAATGCTACTCACACGAATAATGAGTTCAGGTTTAGGTAGTTCTGAATTTCAAGATCCTCAGGGGCCCATTGCCATTAAATATGATATATCTTTGGTATTCTTTGTAGATAATCCCATTCAATATTATAGATCCCAAGAAAATCCCATGTCTAAACTGAAACCGAGCACTCAGCCAAACTGTGCATATACTTCTGCTGCTTGCTGACTGAAGTCCTTGTAGGTGGGGTCCATGGTCCTGTTGATGTCAGCAGAGTATGTGTAACTCTTCCCTGAACTCAAATCTCCATTTCAAAATCAGTCTCTATGCTCATCAGTCTTTAAGACACACACACAGAAATTTTTTACTTACCTAATTATGAGTTTAATGTTTTACTTTCCCTGTTTAAAGTCCATGAGAAATAATGATTTTAGCTATGTATTCAAACTAGAGGTAAAAATATTCAGGGCTTTTATGAGGTCTGTAATAAGCAACATATCTGTCAAGAGTGAGTGTTTTGATGTGCACTGAGTATAGCCATGTCAGCTGTTCTCCCCATAGTCCTCAAGCTGTGTTTCTGATGAGACGAGACCTTGTACATGTTAGTGCTGGGGACCATGACCCAGGATGCTCCAGTTCTCTTGCTGAACTGAAATTCTGTTCTGGAACAACCTCACCTGTACTGGATATCCACATCTGAAGTCATATTGCAAGTCATTTAGTTCTCACCTATGTAACAGGCTAACAAGGAGAGGCAGACATCGATCCACTTATCTCTGAACAGAGGGGTTATTATTGCTGTTGAGTAAAACCAGGAAGGAGGCACTAATGAAGACTTTATTATACTGTCTCAAATTTTTGAGCCATCTATCAGAGTTTGAATTTGCTATTTTTCCTAGCACTAGCACACTCTGTCTGGCTATTTCACCTCTTGAAACATACAAATATATCTACCTAATCCACTTTTCTGCCCCTCTTCCTACTTTATTAGGAAGCAATTAGGCAGCACATCAAAATTTCTCACCTGAAGCAAGAATAAACAACCAAAAATTATTGTGGTCACATAAACCACATTTGCTTAGAAGCTAGACAAAATAAAAATAAATTAAAAAAAGCATGTGGAATGTGGACAGAAGGAAGACACAGGGGAATTAAAAGGCTGTGGAAGCAATTGCAGATTCCTGCACTATTTGCTCATGGCAGATGGAAGCTATAAACAAGGAAAGCCACTGACAATGAAATAGAGTTATTATTTGTGTTGCTTTTATGCTTGAGATTATTGTTATTATTATTTTTGTCCTTTCCAAGTTCTTTTTAAAATATGGTCATTAAATAAAGTAGCAAAGGAGGGAAAAAGATATTGCTTGTTTCACAATTACATTGGAATGTTGCTTTGATAATTAGTTCACAGAAACTGTCACATTGGTCGATACTCTCTTCTCTGCTGAAGACAGCATTACTGTCTGATTTATGTTTTGACTCATCCCCTTGTCCCCTTACGTTAATCGTCTGCTGTTGATAGCCATTTAACTAAATGTGTCTGGGGAAATAGGGTGAATAAAAGTAATGGGGAAGACAAGGATTAGAAACATTACGCATAAAGCAAAACAGATTTTGTACATTCGAAAAGAGGATGAAGCAACTGTTCTCTACAAAGAAAAACTTCTGACCTCTGGGCCACCTTTAGTTTCTCACAGTAGATCACAAAAGACTTTATGGATATGTGCACATAGTTGATCACAAGATGCTCAGAGGGTTGTAGAACCTCTGCTCTGGAGGGAGGCTGAGATAGTTGTTCAGTCTGGAAGAGGCTCTGTGGAGACCTTAGTGCCCCTTCCAGCACCTAAAGGGACTCCAGGAAAGCTAGGAAGAGACTCTGGGCAGGGAACCAGAGTGGTGGAGCAAGGGGGGATGGCTTCAGACCTAGAGAGAGTAAGTTTAAATGAGATATTGAGAAGGAATTCTTTGCTGTGAGGGTGAAGAGGCCCTGGCACAGCTTGCACAGAGAAGCTGTGGCTGTCCCATCCCTGGAAGTGTCCAAGGCCAGGTTGAATGGGGTTTGGAGCAACTTAAGCTAGTGGAAGGTGTCCCTGCCCATGGCAGGGGGGTTGGAACTAGAAGACTTTTAAGGTCTCTTCCAATCCAAACCATTCTTTGATTCTATATATAAATCTATACACATATACACACAATTATATTTATATATATTAAAAAAAATAAACATGTATGTACGTGTGGCATTGCATGTGTACAGATATACACTCTCAAAATTGTTACATTATTATTGCTGTATTATTTGTGGACTGACAAGAAATTTTCCAAAACATAAAACTAGACGTGAAATAATTTCCAGGAATGTCTTTCAGAAAGGTGGCTGTGAATTCTCCAGCATTGGACTATAACATCAAAATATTGTTATCTGATCTTTTTGCTGCCATCTGCCAGATTTTTCTTCGCCGTTTAAGTTTGTTTTGTATCATCTGATCTGTAGGTTCCATCAACATCTTCTGGTATTGGGGCTGTGTGTAGTCCCAGACCAACAATTTTATTTTTTAAAGAAAATCGTCATCATGGGAATTTAGTTTTGTGGGTTTCTTATCTATGGGGTTTTGTGTATTGGTTTGGTTTGGCTTTTGCTGGGAGTTTTTTGCTTTTTTGTTTTGGTTTGGTTTTGGTATTTTGTTGTGGGTTTTTGATTTTTTTTTATTTTATTTTTGTGGGATTTTTTTTTTCTTGATTCCTTGGTTGGTTTGCTTTTGGGTTTTCTAGCATAAAACCTCTAGTCTTTTTTCCACTTTTTTTTTTTTTCAAAAAGAAAAGGGATTTTTTTAAGGCTAGTGTTTTTGTGTTTTGCTGAAAAAAATACAAAGAAATCAAATCAAAGAAATGTAGACCAGGAGAAGACCTGGAGATATTCAGATCAATTTGCACTATGGCAAGATGTAATATGCTTTGCCAGCACTAAGAAATATTTGAATCAGAAGTTATAGTCTGTGACTACACACAGGTAAAGCTCAGGAGCTTCATGATCCTAAGATACTGCTTTTGGTACATCCTTCAGCCAAGTGAGGTAGCACTTTGAAGAGATCCAGCAAACACAATATTCTCTTTACTTTAAGAAGGGAAAGATTTTATGTCAAATCTTAATGGTGGAAGATAAGAAAAGTATGAGTTTCCTAAGTACCATGGCCATAATATAAAAATAAAATATTTTTTATTAGGTGAATCTATTTGTTTGCTTTCTCAAATAAAAATTAGTGTTTTCCTTAAAAGGAAGTGAATTTTCTGACTGCTTTTAATCACAGTGCACTAATACTCTAGAATGATTCACATATACTTTCATATACTTACCTGTAAAGATGATATAGCCTTGGGGGAAAAATAAAACCCAAACAAACTTGTTTTTCCTGAGTTGTTTTTTGCTTCATTCCTTTTCCTTACAGGAATGTTGGATTCTGGAAAGTTGTTCAAGGCAACAGAATTCATGGAGGCTCTTTAGTTTCTCCACTTTAATTATAAATTTAAAGCAGATTGTTTCTGGTTTTTAATCTCGCCTTCTGTTCTATATACCAGTTTAAAATCTGCCTTCAGGGCAACTTTAGCTCATAATGGGTAAACACTCAGCATTCATTTAGTATCTCAACATCCTTGGATATCGGGCTAAAATTATGCATGGCTCTTCAGGAGTCATCTCTAAACACTAAGATCTGCAAAGTTAGCTGGACACCCTTAGAAAATTTCTTGCAAAATCTTTAGTAATAACATAAATAACATGCAGCAGACTGCTCATCAGCATTTATTTCCTGTTTCAGTAATAGCAAAGCCAAAAAAGAAAACAAAAAAAGAAAAAGAAAAAGAAAGCAAGGATTGAAATTAATGTAATCAGCTGTTGTTCTTATTTCAGCAGAATCAATATTTAAATTTGTGTATCTGGGTTTGAAAGCACCTGCCCTTTGACTTCTGAGCAGAAATTTATTCAAAGTCATGCAGTGCTTTTTGGTAACCCTGTCTTTTCTACTTGGTGGTTTTCAGGTCCACTAGAAGAGGTTCACGTTTACCTATGACCTTGTCTATCCTCATTTGCCATGGGTAGTGATGGAGATGGGTGGATATTTGTGGGACTTGCATCTTCTAGTGCCTGTGCTTGATAAAATGGCCCTGGTCAAAGCCTGTGGCATTTAAGAATCCTCTATGGTATGTCTGCCCCTTTGGCAGTGTACAGGGAAGATACTGAGAATTTCACACATGTAAATTGATTGATGTTTTAACTGAAGATAACATGAAAATCTGGAAAGAAAAAAAATGTCACCAGTGGAATGAATATTTTAACAAGAAAAGTTTATTACAGGCTAAACAGCATGTTTCATTCAAATTTTATACGCATCCTTCTTTTATATGCATCTGTGTTCTAGTTTGGAACACCAAGGGATGACAAGCTGAAATGCTTCAGTCAGTAAGTATTTGAATTTTTCTTTCCCCAATAACTGAAACTATGTTTTGAACATCAAAACGGATGGATTTTTGTCATTGCAGTGCCCCAGAAAACATCTGAGTTCTGTACATATATGTCACCATTCACCAGTGTGCAAAGTACCTGCTCTTTCCACACACTGAGACACAGATTAGTGACTGTAAAGAGTTTTGGTTAGCAATGTGCACACACACATACATACACACATATCATATGTACACATGCACATAAAGCAAAGTTAAACTCCACATCAAGATAGGAATTTCAGTCTTATCAGGCATGGAACTATACGTAGTCCCTAAAGTTTACATTATAAGTCTTTAGAACAGAATAGAGTCATAAAATCATCAAACAGTTTAGATTGGTCATGGTATTCAAAATTTTTTAATCCCAGGCTTCATCAATAAAGAATTTCTGAGCATATATCTCCAGCAGATATAGACTTATTAATTTATAATTATGGACTTGTACTGGTGAAGTTCTAATATTCTATTCCTGTGCCCCAGTGGTTTGCCTTGGTCACCACCTGGGGTTTGTACTCCTTTAGAGACCATGGTTAGAGAGAGCTCGTTTCTTTCCTGTAACTTTTCTGAAATATGGAAAGGGGTCAGATGTGTGTTAGAGGCAGAATTAACACATTCAAAGGAGTTCTGTTTCATTTTTAAAAGCAGCTATATTGCAGCCGGTGAAAGCTGGGCTCCCTTCTCCCTGCCAGAGATAAATCTATTATGTGTTGAAATGTTATATAAAATCATTGGGTTTTCTCTGAGCTTTTGATGTGCAACAGCATCTGTTTATTGTGACAGTCTTATTTCTATCTTATTCCAAGTAACACACACAAAGGTCTTGCAATTTTGCTCTCCATGTTGCACATGGCAACACACTGGTAATTAGAGGTGGATTAAGCACGAGAAAAAAAGTCCCCTGAATAATATTTTTAAATGAAAAATTCTGAAGCTTTTTCATTTCAATTTATGTGTTTGGCTCAAAACATAAATATCCAAGTACTTAAGAGACTTTCAATTGTCCTATAAATGAAAAGCAATATCGAAGCCTTTTTTTAAGTATCTTTCTGTGGAAATATAATATAAAGCAATTCTTGTAGAAGATACAGATTAAACATTTCCAGAAATAGCAGTAAAAGTTGTTTTCTTTTTTTTTGTTATTGTTTGCTTGTTTGGTTGGTTGGTTGGTTGGTTGGGGTTTCTTTTGGGGGAGGGTGTTGAGAAAAGTGAGGTAAGCAAGTCATCTCTTTTATTAAAGATGAAAGACTGAGGAATTAACTGAAATATATTCTCATGAAAAAGAAGCAAACTAACAAAGACCCAACAGAAAAAGAAATTAAAAAAAAGGAAAAAAGAAAANTCAGAAGCTCTTTCTTTTTATTCTCTTCTATATGGAGGATTTGTTGTGAATAAGAATGAACCTCTGCTCTGCTGATAAATACAAAAGCATGACCTATAAGAATCTTTATCTCTCTCCTTTCGTTTTATTGACAAACTTTGGGGCATGCATCCCATCTGCTGTGAGACAGGAATTTGCATAAGTCAGAGGGCACAGAATAATGCTTTCCTTTTTGCTATTGCTACAAATTAAATGCCTACAAATAAGCTCCAACCCTTGCTATGATCCAGAGAGGTGATCAAAGAGCATAAAGATAAATGGCTCAAAAATAAGGCAGCCTTGGTCTGAAATAGTCCTGGGGAATGGTAGCACTAATTCTGTTTATTTTCCTGTAGGATGGAATTTTACTTGCTGGACTTGAAATAGGAACTTAAATTCAGACTAGAAAATTATTGAATTGAGGAATATAATTTTCATCCCAATCATGTCTTATTTTTCTCTTGCAAAAGTCTTTATATAATTGAAAGTAATCTATAAACCCTTTCTGAAAATTGCTTCATAATTGAGTGGGAGCAAAACTAATAGGTTTCTGTAGAAATACAACAGACTTTCCTAATATAAACAAACAAAAACTACCTCATTTATAGTTTATAATTGAGTAGTAAATTAAACCTTTCTGTATTTAATAGATCTTTTTACAACACTCTTCTCATATACTTACAAAAATTAATACCATTCTTCTTTATTGAAACTTTATTTTATTATAAGTAAAATATACTTCCAACTATATGTGAAACTATCTGAGAGAATGTTTCTGCTTACAGAAAAACAGCTAGTCTGTGTGAAAAGTATTACAGATATACAGAGAACTATAACATTTTTAAATTAACAAAAAAAAAATACCATAGGAGTTTAATACTTTTATAAACTCTCTGTGGTTTCATAATGCTATATATAACTGGAATTCCATATTCTCATTTACATTAAAGTTCTTGCAGACATTTCATAGTCTTATAGCAAAGATTATTGGTTTTCCACAAAAGTTATAAATTATGCTTAATGCAAAAAAGATTGTAAACATTTCAAGATGTCTTTCAACAGGGCCCTACAAGTTTCACAGACATAAAATTCCCTGCAAGATATTTCAAGTGAAGGAAAGGATGCTCTGTATTTGTTGTTAACTTCTTACAAAACAGAGGTGACTGTGGTTCTGCTGCAGCCAATATACTGAAGAATTTGTTAGGGTTTTATGGTCAACGACCCAAAAATAAGGTGTGAGAGTAAACTTCAGAGTTCAAACACCTAAATTCAGATATGCGTGTTTGTAAGTTAGATGCATAATTTCCCGTAATATATTTATTTTATTTTACCTATTAACAGTACAAAAATATTTCCTTCACACATCCTGATGAGTTGCCGTGACCCCCCCTTATGAAGACCATTGGTATAGAGAAGGATGTCTGGCCTCTTTACAAGTGCAAGTCACACAAAGGACCTGTGCAGTGTCTGTCAGCTTCAGGCATGCCTCTTGGATATTTGTATGTATCTATTATAAAACATGTAATTACCAAGGGAAAAAATCGTACTTTCATCCTTTTTTGACAAAGGGATGCATTGCTTTATTTTTCTTTTTCCCCTGAAAGAGAGGGAAGGAATAATAGCTGCTTAGTTCTGACCATTTGGACTATGAGACTCTGAGGTTTGTTCCTGCCTATTAAGGAATTCCAAACCTTTGTGCAGTTGTTTGTCCTGGAAATACTCTTTAGCCACGTGGAATCAGAACTGAATTTCCTCACTGTCTCAGTTTCAGACCTGCAGTTTCATAAAGCAGTTGAATCACTAACAAAATTGAGGGAATATTGCGGTCTTTTCCAACCTGAGCCACGTAATTTTTCTTTCTGCTACAGTGCTGATCAGCTGAAAAAGCAGTGATAGGGCACTTTGTCTAAAAGTGCCTATTTACTCTTAGTAATTAACCCCTAATTCAGGGGCTGGACAGATAAAGATAATCAAAGTATAAAACACCTGGTGTAATTGGAGCTTAAAAATGTCTTCTACCATCTGTATATTTTGCAGTATATGCATTTTCTTTCATCTCCATGCCACAAATCCTTGCTCAAAGGGGCCATTTGTCTGCATGAAAAGCTGTGCTTAAATCCTTTTTTGTTTTTTTTTCCTCTTAGAGCTTTCATTTATACACTGGCTCTTTGTGGAACAACTTTTTATACTTGTTTTCTGATAGAGATATGACTTATTTCAGATGCTGAAATAGAAGGATTTTCTCCTCTGATTTTATTTAATAGTTTTCTATGAAAAGAAAGTGTAGATAAAGAACCCACCTGAAGCCTTCAGGTGACTTTAGAAAAAAATAAAAGTCCCAGTGCAAATCAGGGGGAGGCAGAAAATGATGCTTGCCAAATATTTTAAAGGTTTCTATTCAGGGGAATCACTCCATGTTTTTGCCATGAAAAATGTTCAGATAAATCTGCAGAGCAATAATTCTAATTTTTGTATAAGCTTTCCTGGCTCTAATCCTGTGTTTGTTGACAAGCACCTTTTCATGACAACCATGGGAAAAGTGTATCTGGCAAGAAGTGTGTTGTTTCCATTACTGAAAAACACTGGCATTATTCAGAGATGAAGAGTTTCTTTCATCCAGGGGCTGGACACAGTCAGAGGGTGTTGTGCTATTGGCACCCAGTAAACGAAAATCAGGTTGACAGCTGCAACATATGAGAAGCAAAGAGGTGAGTCCAAGTAAACAGGTGTAAAATGGTGAGGTGCCATTCTCTCCAGGAAAGAGAAATTGGAGTTAAAAGTGTGAATAACTTTGGGGGTCTGTGCCAAACCTGCAATCCCAGTTGTCTGACAGTGTACTGATGGTTCATGCCCTTGTCTGTGGTCTCTTTCTGGAACAAAATAGAAGATCTTAAATCTTTCATAATTTCATAGGGAGAGAAATTATTAACATAGGATTAGAGGAGACTTTTTGGATCTCAGATCATAGGAAAGCAGGCAAACTGTGTTTATTCCAGAAGAGCCAAGAGAATAATGTTTTCTCATTCACCATGAAGCTAAAATTCACAAAATTATCTCCATAATCCAAATCAAAGATAAAATCACTATTATTTTCCACTAATTGATTCAATGTTTGGAGTAACTTGGCTTCTTAACTATGTCATTTCACAGTACACAGAAGTGAAGCTCTTTGGCAAAGTCATCTGCATCTCCTTATCATACTTATGGCTGATTTATCAGTTTGAAAATGTGTCATAATCTGCATAAACATGGAGTCTGCAAACTGATTTGGATTAATCAGGTCTGACTGTAATTCCTTTTGGTATCCTCATTTGAAAAGCACATCAATCACAATGACCTCTTCTGATAATAATGTTACCATAATACCTAATTTCATATTAATTCCATTATAATTTAGTGGGCATTCATTCTAACAGTAGTTCCTATAGAATTGCATCTGACA
This sequence comes from Sclerurus mexicanus, assembly GCA_013396755.1. NCBI lineage: Eukaryota > Metazoa > Chordata > Aves > Passeriformes > Furnariidae > Sclerurus > Sclerurus mexicanus. The sequence continues at coordinate 174,429 of VWZF01001235.1, forward strand.
CCTCCATGAATACCAAAATAACTCAATATGATAAATGTTATTACATTGAATACCAAAGGAGGCGATAATGATTTGCCATTTATAATAAAGTGTTGCCTGCAAACCATTAGTGGACATTACTGCCTAATGTTAAGGATATTCCCCTGTAAACCTGCTCACATCCAACCACATCCTGAATGTCTCCCTTGTGTGCCAACATGAGCCTGAGGAGAGTTGCTCAGACACCTATTTTCCAGGCTCAAGGTGCATGTGATTTATCATCACCCACCAAAGCCGTTCAATCAGGGATCTCACATCAAATCCCACAAGCCAAACGTCAGCAGCCTGTCAATGAGAAAAGCTTGAAACAATGCAGGGATGGTTTCCAGCAGTGGTTGTGCCAAGACACTTCCTGATATCCTCATCTCTCATTAGTGTTAAATTAGTCTATCCATGCAATAGTAACAGGCACTCAGCTCCTTGATGGCTCTGTCAGTCAGATCAGGCAGAGATATGAGCTCTTGTTTTTTCTCTGTATGTATGTATTCTCTACACATTTGTATATCTAAACATAATAATACTAAAAAATATTCTATTATATAAATTTATATCATTATTCAGTGCCTATATATCTCAGCTGACATATATGTAGCTTACAGAGGCAGAGCTGCTGTGAGAGGTGGTTGCCAGCATGATCTTGCAGAACAAATGAGGTAAAATTTGTTCTCAGCTTTTAGAGACACCATCATTCTTGAGGAAATAAGGCTGGCTAAACCAGAGTACGGGTATCCCTCACTTGTCTGAATGATAGCCCCAGGCCAGTGAGGGGTCACTTCCAGTGTTCGTGATCACACCATAAGAATGGGTTTAAAGAGAAACTGGTGCCTCAGCCTTTGCAAAGCTTCATGCCTTCTATTTCTACATTGGCATCTTGTGACACTCATTGCAACCTAGGAAGGCAGCTGTTTGCAGAATTATATATGTGAAAACTAGGAGAAATCTCAGTATGTGTTTAGTTGGCAGCACTTATGTGCCTAATGATTAGAATATGTATATTTTGGGAAGTACATGAAGTACACAACATTGTTGTGCATTTCTGTTGAAGAAGCACAAATTAAGCTTAAGTTTCAGATAGATTTTTATTTTACCATTTTTTACAGTGCCCCCCCCATCAGGAATGCTGTAGCAAGTTTCAAACACTAGAGAGGTTTTTCCCCAGTTCAGTCTAGGGACTCCAACAGCAACAGGATTTGTAAGCCTAAATCTCCTACAGATCCTACAACCAGCAGTGTGGGCTCAGTATCATCATCAAGTTAGCAATGGACAAATGGGTAGAAAGCAGGAAACAATTACATTTTATTTCTTCAATGAGCATCAGTTGGCAGACTGTTTCCAAATATTCTGGATAGTTGACTAAGAGGTTCATGCTTGTATGGTTCTGTCTAAGCTCCAACTTGATCTTTCCTTTCGCTGCAATATTTTGTCACTGAAAATGAGTGGGAATAAAATCAACAATAGACAGTCCTTTCCCATTCCATACATTCTGTATGTATTAATTGCTCTCACTGGGAGTGAACATGCTAGAAAAATAGAAAAGAAACAAAAAACTCACAATAAAAAGAACCCTAAGTTTTCCCCCTTTCTTCAGATAAGTATAACCTTCATTGGTCCCTCTAACTGGGAATTACCTCCTCCTGCCAGTAATTACTATAGGATGCACCTTAAGGAACAGCCTATTCATAAAGCCACCAGTGTAATTCTGAGATGTTTAACTGCGTTTTAAAAAATGGCAGGGGGACAAGGCCCCTGGAGTAACCCCAAGAAGGAGCATTGCAGAGATAGAAGGAGGTATATCAATGTATCATTGAAGGAGTTCAAGCTTTAAAAGCCTGCACAGGTGCCTGGGAGCTAACAGGGAAAAGGAAAGGTGTGGACCAGCGATGCTGCCAGAACCATGTCTTACCAAGCTCATAAACTCCATCAGCAGATACAAACAAGGAGAGTGTGTACAAACTTGTGCTGGGCTTTTGCTCCCTGCTGATACAGAACAGTGTTCATCTCAGATCGCTAAAGTGTCAGGTGTTTTTCAAAAAGTAAAAGGGTCAGACTCTTCCATTCACATTAAACATTAATCCAACTGATATTAAACAGACCAGGACTGGAGGGGATACTGAGCAAGTTTGCAGATGCCACAAAACCTGGAGGAGCTGTTGACTCCCTCAAAGCCAGGGAGGCCCTGCAGAGACACCTCTACAAATCAGAGAGATGGACAATCACCAACCATAGGAAGTTCAACAATGGAAAGTGCCAGATTCTGCACGTGGGATGGGACAACCCTGAATGCATAGACAGAGTGGGGAATGAGGTGCAGGAAAGCAGTGCTAGGAAAGGGCCTTGGGTGCCCTGGTCAGTGGCNTTAAGCACTTTGTGGTGCCATATTTGGTTGATGAGCGGCAAAGTACAACCTACCTACACAAGGGAAAGCAGAGAACACATTAAAATGTATTAAAAATCTTCTTCTCTATTCCTTAATTAAACATAATTCAGACACCTGGCCTGCCATAGAAGTGGATCATAAAGTTCATCACAGACCAAAAGTGAATAAAAGGCAAAAAACCTGTTTC
>VWZF01001235.1:189891-207027 GCA_013396755.1 Sclerurus mexicanus
CCCCCCCGTCATGGGCAGGGATACCTCCCACTATCCCAAGTTGCTCCAAGCCCCATTCAACTTGGCCTTGAACACTTCCAGGAATGGGGCATTCACAGCTTCTCTGGGCAACCTGTGACAGTTCCTGACCACCCTCACAGTCAGGAATTTCTTCCCAATATCTAATCTAAACTTACTCCCAGTTTAAAACTATGATATTAAAGGCCTTTACCAACCTTAACAATTATATGATTCTATGATTTAGACAAATTAACCGAGCTCCAATAGTGGGATTCACTTTAATCAGTTTCTGGATACAATTAGGTTCTCATCTGCCACTGGAGTCAATGGAGACCAGGCTACTGTTTGCATTAGAGCCCAGGAAGGGAGATGAAACTAACCTTAAAGCAGGGATGTATTTCTGTCCATAGGTCTAGTGGTAGCAGGAATTATATTGCAACAGGTCTCTGACTGTGGTGGCAGATTAGCTGTGCAACTCACATAGGCATGTACATGAGCCTATGTAATACAATGTTATTTTTCAAATGAGATCAAACTCCTACGGTTAAAAATTCCAAGAAACAGCAACACCTCCCTCTCCAAAACAAAACAAAGCAAACAAAAAACCCCATAACCAAACCAAATCAACCAATCAAACAAAACCCCAGCCAAACAGAAAGTGTAGGAGAGGCTGCTTCCCATGTTTGTAGCTTAGATGAGACAATATGATTTCACTCTTTTCTTCTACTTTTTAGTTGTAATATTGGCCAGGTTTTCTCCTTTTATGTAATATTTTTTTTGCACTTGGGCTCCCCCACTATGCTTCTGCAAGTGTCTAATCTCTTCTGGTATACTTAAACTCTATGATAATTGTAAGAAATCACAATTTATGCATCAGGAAGATATTGAATTTTTTTTAAAAAATGGAATACACTAAAGTAGAGATAACAGAGCATTTGATCCATGCTGGTAACTATTTCAGAACAAGCCTGTTCTGAGGTCGTAAAAGTGGCAGGCAAGTTCTGGAAATTCTTCACAAAAACAAATGTGCTATGAGATGTCAATCAAGCCAAAAATATTTTTGGTTTATATATTTTCAACCTCAGGAAAAACAACAAGAAAACAGAATTTCTATTAAAAATATGTTTCTACCAACACAAAACAATAAAAATAATAATGCAATCTAGGAATTCTTGTGATGTCCCTGTTAATCCCACTTTTTTCTGTCATCTAAAACCAGATGTTGGATTATACCTTGCATGATGCAAAATATTTTCACTTACTTTGCAAAGGAATGTGATGTCTATTAAGTAATTGGTATAGTGATGCATGATGCCAGAGCCTATACCAAAAAAAGGGGAGAAAACACACGTGACAGCAGCAAATCTGCAACTTTTGCCATTCCTGAAAGCATTTTCCTTCAAAAAACTCATCCCGTGTTGCAGGTGTTTTGCAAGTCTTTGTGATTATAATCTTTTTTAGAATTGGAGCTATTGTTTAGCATGTTGAGACAAGTCGAAAATTTTATTTTTATTTAGTTTATTTGTGAGACTGAGTAGCTTCTATTGCAATTAATCAAATTAATACAGAAAAGCTATATTCAGTAAAAAATTAAGAGGTAAAACCCCAAGGTCAGGAACTCTGCAGTGCAGATTTCTGGAAGTTGCCAGGAGATACAAGTGTGTGTGATTCTTATCATTTTTCCCAGAATTTCTGTTCCTGGTTTCTGTCAAATGCAGAATTTGAGGCTAGATTTTTAAGGTAAGCATTACTGGTCTGACTATAAATGACTGGTAATAATGAACAGAACAGAATTTCACAGTGAGTCAGTAATCTCCTTTCCTGAGAGGCATTTGGAGCTTTCCTTGAAGGTGTCTCAGACAAGTAGTGATCTGCACTGGCCAAATGACCTTGTGATGGGAAAGATCCCTACAGATTGTGGCGACAGAATACAAACCTGCTCAGAAAAGTCATTTGGTCCCAGGCATTCCCATGCATTTAGCTATCTTATATTGATCTCAAAACAAATCATTTGCATCATTAACCTTAAGAATGTACATCTTACGACGCTTGTACCTGAAGCGTGAAAATCAAGTCATATTGAATTACAGTAACATTTAATACTGTTTATTAAATTGCAGTCAATAAAATTCAGATCTTTTAAATATGTTCTCTATACAATGAAATTCCCGAAATCAGATGCTAACAAAAGGCTCTCAGCTTCAGATTGAATTTTCTCAGCCTTTTACAGAGAAGAGCCTGGACCTGTGCCAGACTGACACCTAAACAACCTGAGATAAAAGGGTCTTTTAACATAAAAAGCAGACTTGTAAGTCAAAATCACAGCTACTGAGTGCTTGGCTTGTAATTTTTTGATGGTGCTAGCTGGTAATAGTCTTCCCAGAAAATTAGATAACTAGAGATCTGCACCATAGATCAGGATATTCTGCACCTTTTTGTGCAGATATATGTCAGTGAGCCCTAAGTACTTTTTGCAAGAGTTGACCAAGTAAAACAGACAACATTTAACAGAAAGATCAGAGATTGAAGTTTTTCACCAAACTGATGATTAGTTGGATGATTGTCCATTACTTTTTCACTAAATAATTTGCTGATTTATGACCTGGCTGAGAGTAAAAATTCCTGTCTGCAGCATGATGGTACCCACATTTCTCAATGAGTTTGCCCAAGAGCATCATGTTAAATATTTTACATTAGTTAAACTAACACTGAGTTTAGTGTTTTAGATTTATCTTCACAGCTCCTCACCTTCTCATGCATTGTGCAGAATTTGTGCAGATTTTAATGCAGAGAGAAAAGGATGGTGTAAGTGCTCAGGGTTTGCAACATATCTCGTAATCTTTCAATATGTTTAATCTCTTTTATGGCTTTCAGAATATCTGTAAATGGATAGTAAAACATTCATTACATATATGATATAATTTACACTCAGTACATCAAATATACTTTTAAAGATATATTAATAAGCATTATATTAATTATAGCTAATGTGCTACTCAGCACAAAGTAGTGACACATAAAATCTAATATCTCCAATGAGAACCAGAGTCCTTGGCTAACCATGGATTTGGAGGTTCCTTTTTGTTCTCTGCATTTTTTCTTTCCCTACAAATAATTCTCACAGTATTTTGAATCTGTGCTTTGGTTATTGGTCATTATTTCCACAATGTGTAGTGTTTAAGCTATGTAAGTTATTTAAATAAGCCATATCTTGCAGGGGTTTTATTTGCTGGGGAAATGTTTTATACACATTCACCTACTTAACCTCCAGTACCTATATAACAAAGTTTCGGTCTGCCTATATAGTTAAAGATTTTTATACTTTTAAGGGATTGTAGTGGTCTGACCCTGGCTGGATGTCAAATGCCCATCAAAGCCATTTTATGACTCCCCTACGCAAGTGGACAGGGGAGAGAAAACATAACAAAATGTTCATGTGTTGAGATAAGGACAGGGAGAGATCACAAACCAGTTACCATCTCGGAGAAAACAGACTCAGCTTGAGGATATTAACTGAATTTGTTACCAATCAAAATCAGAACAAGATAATGAGCCCTCCTTCCTGGGCTCTACCTCCTCCCCACCACCTGCACAGGGAGGTGAGGAATGGGAGTCATGGCCAGTTCATCACAGGTTGTTCCTGCCACTATCCAGGAAGAGGAGTCCTTTCCCTCCTCCATTGTGGGGTCCCTCCCATTGGAGACAGTTCTCCACAGACTTCACCTGGAGTTCTCCTCACAGATTGCAGCTTTTCATGAACTGCTCCAGTGTGGGTCACTCTTCCATGGGGTGAAGTCCCTCAGGCAGAGGCTGCTCCTATGTGTGTGACCACAGGGTCACAAGTCTTACCTGCTCCAGTGTGGACTCCTTTCTCCACAGGTCTGCAGGTACAGTCAGGAAAATATTCTTCACATGCTTCTCTCCACATCAGACTGCTCATCTATTTTAAAAGCTATCTCTGTATGTCTTTTCATCATTACTTAAACTTATTAATTTCTCTTTTCCTCTGGGATATGTAGAAATGTTTTAACTCTGTAAACTATTTTGAGAGAGACTTTTTTAAAGTACCACAGAGAAGAACTAACATTGTTACCATCAGGCAGACACTTCCTAGGCTGAACTGCTAATTAAGTTATTCTTGGTTCATACAGGGGAATACTAACCATATATTTCTGGGGTTACCAAGGTTAATTATCTGTCTAGACTATAGGGACTGCACTTCTTTAAGTAGCAGACTGCTAAAAGAGTAAGTGAAGCTCTCTGGAACAGGATTATATTATATATAAGAGCTATATTTGAAGTGTCTTCTTGGAGGTTCACATGTAGGTGGAGGAAGATTTGCACAGCAGAAGGAATGAGGTCCACAGCAGAACCGTTAACACAAGGTCAGAACTGAAAGAAAAAGGATAGGTGGAACAAAGAATAGTTCAGTTTGATGGAGGGATGAAGTCACTGCATTTTGTTGGGATGTTTCAGTCTCATTGCACATTGTCATTGGACACGCAGTTGTTCCTACAGAAGTTAGCATGGTACAACAGTTGCTAAATGACAGGAGGGACTCTAGCACTGGGAATTGGCTCACAATCATCCAAAGAGGAAGCAACAGCCCTATGCAATCTCTTTGTTATGAAGAATTGGCCAAAGTGTACTTAGATGAGACTTTTCTAAGTCAGTAGTAGAAGCTGTTTCTGCAGGTACGGGAATGGCCACACAAGGCAGTGTTTTATACATGGCAAAGATAGATGGGAGACATTTCACATGTGGGATAAGACTGTACATAGTGATAGATCGTGTATGGGCTGGAGGAGTCACATAGGACTGTGGAGCAGCTGGATAGAAGAACGGAGAAAAGCAGTCAACTGAGGAGTCTTGTCTCATCCAGCTGAAGATATTATTGCAAGGATGCTTGCCGTGGAAACTCAGTTAAACAACCTGTCTGAGGGATTGATTCCCCACATGAGCTTTACCTGGTGCAAAGATCCCAACAAACTATGGGTGTTTTTCCCTCCCCTCTTTCCTTTTTGTTCCCCCACCCCCATTTTTTTTGGTTTGGGGTTTTTTTGTTTGGTTGGTTGGTTTAGTTTGGTTTTGGATTTGTTAACAGCTCCTTTGTCTGCAAATGCCTGTGCACCACGGACATCAAAGCAGGTGAATGCTTGTCTCAGCACTGTACCCTGCAGAAACACAGCCCACGGTGCTAGATGGTAAGAAGTTGACCCAAATTTAAACCAAAGTTTCCTTCCTTCCTGTAACCCTCTAGCAAGCTGTCAGCACACATTGCTGGAGGTGGAGTACTACCACCACTGCTGTGATTACATTGTGCTAATTGGCTTCAAGCAGCTTCTATGAATCAAACCAGACCTTAAAGTAAACTCCCAGCTCCTAGGGAGATGGTGATGTGTACAGAGAAAGTACTACTGAGCTGGTCTCAGCTTTTCCCTAAACATTAGACAGCCACTGTGTAAAAGTTTATCTAAATCTCTGTGCTCTCATCTTTCAGAGTTGCCCAGTGTCATCTGGAATGAGATTGTGTCTGACAGCAATCCCGGTGTGGGCTTTGACATGTGAATGGGATATCTGTTGTTGCACCAGCCTAAGAATATCCCGTCCTGCCTCTCCTTCTGGACCAGCTGTGTTCCAGCTGTGAAGAGCGGGCAGCAAGCTGGGCTGGGTGTCAGACACTATTAAAACTGAAGTGCTGCCGCTGTGTTTGTTTTGTGCCCCGTGGGACTTTACCTCACTTACTTCAAAAGTAAAACTGAACACATTAAATGATTTAGCAGTGTGGTGGCCATCTCAGCAACCTGACAAAAGCATTTTCCTTCTAGTGTTTCTGACCAGTCAAAACATAATGCTGTCAATAAGCCCTTTTCTAATAATAAAATTCAGAAACTGACCAGTGAGTTCCTCTATTAGATAAGGAACAAAACCTGTGGCCCAGAACTTGTTTGTTTATCCCTTTCGAGTTTTTTACACATTTACTGATGATCATAGTATAGGTTTCTACAATTGTCACCTGCTGTTCTACTCATGGATATTTTTGCCTGAACTACAACTCAGTAGTATGATGCTACTGATTTTCAAGGGATGTACTTGTAGAGAAGGTAAGAAGACAACAAAATTATGATATAAACATTTAGGAACTACTCATCATGTGATACTTTTGGTTAGCTTATAGAGATAATACATTTCCTTTCCAGTGGTTTTCTGTAACACATCAAAGAACCAGGTAAGCAAGGAGGTCTGTAGATTATTTAAATTTTTCTTGAATTCAAAACATTCTTTGCTTAATGTGGAAAAGGTTAGGGGATAGATCTTTAACTTCTTTTAGATATTCTGTAACACCACCAATTAAGAACTTCAACATAAAAAAATATTAAAGTTTTCAGAAGCAGTGGCTTCAGATAACTAAAATGTTTGGAGGTCTAAACACTGGAGCAAGAATTCCATTGGCTTTCAAACAAATTTAGGTCCCTAGCTGGTAAAAAATCCAGATGAAACTATTACTGAAGAAGGATGCCATGTGATATTAGATTCTGTCCAGCTGTAACCTAGACATGTTTTACCTCTAGAAGTGGGGACACTACTCACACACTGCATTGGTAAGGTGGGGGTGTGAACACTCCTCATCTGTTCCAGTCCTAAACCAGTCAGAGAAGCCCTAATATCAGCATCAAAAAGCTTTTGCACCTCACCTACTTCAGGCACAAGGAGACGACAATTCAGTACAAGTCATGTAGTGCATAAACAAGGCTGTCATATAATTAATGCACATTTCAATCTATGAATTGTATTTTTATTTAAAAACATGTTTTGAAGATACAGTGAGATCTTAGTGCTGCTGAGACCTGAAACTGTTGTTACCCAGAAATGAATGGGTTTGTTGCATGTGCATCAATATGGTGGATTCGAAATCCCTAAATAAAGTTTACAGAATCTTTCAAACTGTTTGAAAATTTCTCAGTAGCTTGAAATCTTACTTAAGTCACAGTTCAAAGCTTTTTATCTCAAGGTCTGCAGTGAACACTCATCTAGTAATAATTTCACATATAACTGAAATGCAGCTTTCTCTTCAGAATACAGAAACACAAAAAACAACCCAATATTGAGACTAAATTTCTGTATTCCAAATGTGTTCAGTTCCTGTAGAGGTGATCCAGCATTTTCTTGTAAATTTCTATGCACCATGCACTTTTCTTCACTTACTTTTTATTCATTATTACAGAAAAGATTAAAAAACTACACAACATCTTAGGAGAAGGACTAAAGGAAATGTCTTAACTAATTGACAAATACATTAGAACTTGCGCTAAGCAAAAGGTAATTGTCTGAAATGGAAAGCTAACAGGTCACTAAGGCTAATGGCTCCGAGAATCTACATGAATAACTAATCACTGCCTTCCAATTCACCAGATATGCTCTTTTCCTTACCCTCTTGATTCTCATCTGAATATACTTTTCTTAATGTTTATTTAATATTATCTCTGATAAAACGTAATACAGCACTTTCTGATATTCCCTAACCAATTAAGCATAATAATTTAATCCCTTTGCTGCCCTCGTTATGTTGTTAATATAAATTCATAATTATCTGACTCCCATCCTATTTAGTGAGCTTTAGATCAGACCGTATGTGGTCTTTTCTATTCTGCACCGGGTCATTATTTTCTTAATAGTAGAATGCTTTTTTTTCTGTTTTACAATTCTTCTCTGGATATGACCCTTAGGGATTTCACAGACACTTGTAGCTGTTGTCTGAGACCCCTTATCCTTTTAAAATCCATAATAAATGCCTGTCAGACATTGCTGCAGCATGATAACATATTGCCTCTACATTGGGATCAATCAAATCCCAGGCACTGAGATTCAATACGTCTTGTCTAAAAGATGTGAGATTTGCTGAATAAATTAAGGAGGAAGTCTAAAATCCTTGTGGACATAAATTAGGAAAACTGGTTGATATGCAATGAGGATGGAAATTCCTCATGCATGTGAAGATAATAAGCTATGTGGTCCCTTAAAAAGCATGCATAGTTCCAGAAACACAGGCAGAGCTGTGAAGGCCACACATAATTTTGCTAATTATAATGTATTCGTTTCCACAGCTGTAATTATGACTTCACTGGCATTTCCATCTATCAGCGTAGAAATCTCATGTGAGTTCATGCCGCTCCAAGGCACTATTACCTGGTGTGGTTATTTGTACCAGTGTACATCTTGTGCAAAATGCAGCTATGTCAGATCTGTTCAGACTTTCTACTGGGATAAATGGCTTCTTCAGGTAAGGGAGAATTCCTCTATGGCTTTTCCTGGTATTGCTATTGGATTATCATGACTTTTTTAAACACTCTTCCAAGTCACAACTTCTCTATTGCAAAATGGAGATAGATAACACTTTAAGTGTATGTGCCTTGAGAGAATTACTTGCCATATGACTGGATTTAGCCATTTTCCCTTATCTTGAACTTTCTTTCCTCTGTCTCTCTTCTGTATTTGATCTCATCTGTTTTTAAAGACAGGAAAAAACTCTTATCAGCAATTTGCTGAGGAGAAAGGAATCAGAGAATAAGAGGAAGGTTAGCTAGAAAGAATCAGTTTGTTCAGCACAATGGTATGTCTAGTTTGGATGCAAATTGTATGGCACTTGGAATGAATAACTGAAATGTGTATCAAGGCAGATATAGCCCCTGTTTTTAACCCCAATTCAGCAGAGCTTTCTCATATCAACACTAACAGGATGACCATGGTTTGAATTACTCTGCCCAAAGTAAGGTAGTGTGGGCTCTGAGAGTCTCAAATCCCAATTACCCTTCGAATGGGCAATATCAGACTCTTCTCAGTGAAATCCCAGCTGAACTGTGATCACACGATGCTTTTGCAAGGACAAAGGGAGTGCACTGTGGTGACTGGACACAACAAGGCCAAACCCCCTGCATTGTACATAGGTATAGGCATGAATCCTTGTGAAAAGGTGACAGTGGTGTTCCTCCCCAACCCCAGTGAGCTGCACACAGAATAAAGATAATACGTAAATTCAAATTGAAGCACAGACCTGCTTTAGAAAATATTATTAACAAACTAAACGTATTGTTATTGCCAAGGGCAACAGCATATTTCTTTATTTTCAGTTTTTGTAGGAGTCAGTTTTGGGTTGTTTGATCTCTTTTTGGGTTGATGATGTTTTTTTGTTGTTGTTGTTTGGTCAGTTTGGTTTAATTTTTTTCATTTCTTAGAATGGAGGTTTTGACTTTAAACGAGGCAGCAAAATTTCACTTCTGGTGTTCTTAGACAACATGAGCTATAGACAATAAAAGCTGGTACAAATCTGCCACCCCAATTTGTAAGGCTGATGATCTACTTTCTCAAAGTCTATTGGATATCTTCATAGTTCACTGTCATGGGAGAAAACTTCATTACTGGATATGAATCTATTACATTAGATCACCAGAGCATGACATGGTGTGGAAAGGGCCTTTATCTAAAATTTGCAATTAAACTCCATATTCTGAGTGGCTGCTGACCTCCACTGTTGAAGAATATTCATGGATGAACAGATTTCAAAGCCAGGAGGGTCTCTATCAGTAATCTAGCTCAAATGGTTCAGTAATGTGGGGCTGAGAAAATCATCTGGTAAATGTTGCATCATGACCACAGCTCATGCAAGAATTACAGAATCCCTTTATGAAAATATCCAGAAGGTCTTATATCAAGATATAAAGCAGTGAATTCATGTTTTTCAAAATTAACAATTCTATTAATTCATCACTGCATTTAAAATACATGCCTTTTCAGTTTATTAGTTGTTTTGAACCACATTGAACAATCCACAGGGATTGTGAGAAATCTCCCACATGAATAATTAAAAAAAATTTCTCTCTGTGAATCTTCTATATAAACTATACATTCATTTAGAAGGATAAAGTAGAAGGATTTACTTAATGATGATCTCTGCAGACCATGCTGTATTTCCCAATGTGCACACAGAACTACACTATCTAATTAAGCCATCTAATCTGGATATTTAATCATTAAAGGTAAAGGTCATGATATTAGATTTTCATAACTTTTTTATTTTCTCAGAGTCTGTTTCACTCCACAGACTTCTATTAGAAAGTCAGTGTTAGTGAACATACAGAGAGGAAAAGGAGTTCTTATGTATGCAGGTATAGACAGACAGATGATATGCATAACTGCTTTGAGCAGAAGGCATGACCAGATAACGTGCAGTGGTCTCTTCCCACCCTAAATCATTCTCTTGTTCTATGATTCAATCCATTGATCATTAGCAAAATCTAAGTACTTCACATACAAGCACGAAAGGACATTTACTATAGTTTTATGAGGTATTTCAGTGTTCCTTCCTTCCATCCATCCCACCATATATAGATCAGAAAATCATAGAAGGTTAGGCTGGTTTGGGTTGGAAAGTACCCTAAAGATCATCTAATTCCACCCCCCTGTGCCATGGAAAGAGGTGTCACTTACTAGATCACATTGCTCCAAGCCCTATCCAGACTTGCCTTGAACACTTTCAGAGGTGGGGAGTCCATTACCTTTCTGGAAAACCTGTTCTAGTGCTTCACCCTCCTCTGAGTAAAGAATCTCTTCTGATGTCCATTCTAAACCTGCCCTTTTTGTTTTAAAACTGCTACCCCTTATCGTATCACTATCTGTCTGTACAAAAAGTCCCTCTACCTCCTTTTTATAAACCCCCTTTAGGCCTTCTCTTCTCCAGGCTATACCACCCCAGCTGTCTCAGCCTGTCTTCCTAGGAGAGCTGCTCCAGCCCCTGGAGCATCCTCATGGCCTCTTCTGGACCTGCTCTAAGAGGTCCATGTAATTCCCAGAGCAGAGGCACCATTCCAATTGAGGTCACACCAGAACAGAGCAGAGGGGCAGGATCACCTCCCTTGAACTGCCTCTCACACTGCTTTTGATACAGTCCAGGCCACTTTTAGATTTCTAAGTGCCAGGGCACATTGTTTCTAAGTGTTTGAAGTAGTATGGCATCTTACATTACCAGTAGCATCACAGCTACTCTCTGCAGCACGATTTTTTTTCCCTCAGTGCAGAAACGGATATTGATTGCCCTTGGCTCTGCAAAAAAAGCTGTTCCTTAGAAGGTAGGAAAGCTGTTGTGTTCTACTTTTAAAAGTCTGGGATGTTGACATGTCAGAAATTGCTTCATAAGAGTGTCTTTCTTATGAGATTAATGACACCTTGAAAACATTATTTCACATAGGGAAACCACATCTTTCTACTAAAAGTAAATATTGATATGTGAGTAAAAACATAAGGGAATTGCTAAGAAGAGTCTCTGGGAAGAAGCTCACTGGAAAATGTTTTACATAATGCTCACGTGTACTTTTTATCTTTACTGCTTGTCCATAGTTTATTTTCAGCCTCCATAGGTCAACACTCTTTTTCTGATTTACCATAGCTGGAAGGCATGCAAAATATAATTACAATACTAAAGTAAATAAAATTTCAGATGCTTAATTTCCATTTTTGGGGAAAAAAAAGGAAACAAACAAATAATTAAATAAATTGAACAGCAAAAAAATATAAAAAGACTTGCATGGGTCATTTATTTAAGGAAAACATTGGATGAATTAGAATTTAAATAAAGGCTATGGGATTTACTCTGGTATAATAGCATGAAATTAAGACAAAGTTTTACCTGTACTGTTACTAATAGACAATATATCCAATTACATACCAAATTTGATTTACTTGTCCGTGCAATTAAAATGCAAATGTTCAGGTTGTAGTATTAGAAGTCTCCCATTCTTGATGTCACATTATATGGTATTCTTGCTGCCATTGTTAAGAATAATTCATACGGAAATGTAACGTAAATTTAACTACCAACATGTGCCATCCTGCAGCAGAGTTTCCTGTGTCCTATATGCAAGTCTAAACTGCTGTAATAAAGTACACTATTTATCTTGGTGAAAGCCTTAAGGTTCTCCAAGAACCACAATTTAAACTATGCCAGTGCCCTCTTTATCCTGCCTTGTGAACGAATGATTCCAAATAATGTGTTTTCTTGGATCTCCTTTTGGTTTTATTTACCTCAGTCACGTGTGAATTGGATTTTCAAGATGTTCCTTGCTTAATGAAGACTAAGTGGGATTGTAACCATGCTGACAGGCAGAGAAAAACTGGTCACAAACCAAAGGTAAAAATTATTTTATAGGAATAAAAAGAGAAAAAAAATAACTATGATACACTTTGTTTATAGAAGGCATTCATGATCTATAGAATAAGAATATTTGATTACTTATTAGAACACACCACTGACACCATAAGAGCAATGTCAGGAAACTCAGAGGTCTGGCCAGTGTTCATCACAGCTGTCCATCCAGGTCAGATGGAATCTGTGCAGCAAACAGTATCATCTGCATAGAAGGCAGCCTGGGATATATGTGTCCTCTGTTGTCACACAGAGTATTGATAAAGGTGTATTTTATTACTTCAAAGATGTTATGGGAAGAAAAATCTTTTATGCTGGTTTGTCTAGGGAGCTTAGGAATTCCCAGTGTCAGCCTTACGGGAGGCTAGAGGTATGTTTTATTGTTACTAAAGAACATATAGAAGACTCAAAACTCCACTTTATTGTGGCCCAAGAACTTTAAAATTGCAAAATAAAGAAAGCCTGTTTTTTGTACCTGCCAAATTTGAGTTTATAGCCCTCCAAGAGTGGGGAACTGAGTGTATATCAGTTTGTCTCCTGCCCTTGAAGAAAAATAATTACTCTGTTGTTTTTGGTTAGGTATTGTTTTTGTTGTTTTTTAATTTTATCTAGAACTACTTATGGACTATCACGCCTGCTGCTTACAACAACCTTTCGGGAGAGACTATAAAAGAATACAGTTATGTTTTATCATTGCTGTGTGATATAGGAAGCATCCTGGCTTCATCCAGGTACTTGAGGTTTTCAGACTTTAGAAATGAATCTATTCTGTGTCGCTCCACTGCTTTAGACAGGAGCAGTGTGATAAGTACAGACAACAAAGGCTGGATGATTACTGGACTGCAGAAACTCAGGTTTGACTATTGACTCGTGCTGAGCAGCAGGTCAAGTTTAAAAAATGAAAGAGGATATGGCAGGTGAGCATGGACAACAAGTTGGTTCTGACCATGTTCAAGTTCATGGTATGCACTACATAGTGCCAGGCCATCTTGTCTGTGTTAAACTAGTCATATTTTTGCAGAGGGTCTCTTCAGAAACCTCGTCTTCTCTCTCAAGTCCTGTTTCTCTTACCACTGGTTAAATGTAACCAGGCATGTTCTGCTGAGAGACATCAACACACCAGAGGTTGCTGTCCAGCATTCAGAAGGAATGCTCATGTTTGGATGGGCCTTCTCCTCCCTTTGGAGTCTGACCCATTTGCCACCCTATATTGCCACCCTTGAATATTTAGAACCTCTTGAAATACTGACATTTCATCTGGTGCAGTTTTCCATAACCACACTGGCACGCTAATCTATACTGGCAGAGGTTAACATCCCAATCCTTTACAAAGGGAAAGCAGAGGTAATGATTAGTCCCCTTCTGCCTCACATGTCCTCAGTTGGACGAAAATTATTCCCAGGTGCATGCCTAGACAAGAACAAGTTCCAAACTGGACAGTGAAACTGCATCTGTGTTAAAGATTGCTGGTATCCCAGGTCAGTCACTGGTTTTGATGCTGATTGACATGGGATGACCTGGATCTATATCAGTGATTTCTCCCAGGGTCTGATGGCAACCAGACTGCCTGTTGGATATGGCTCTGGTCATCTGCAGGGGTCACTCTATGCCCAAAAATAGTTTGGAAAAGTCCCTGTTGGTGCAGATTAAAAATGTGTTAAGGACTGTCCCAAAAAATTTAGTGTAGAGACAAGTGAATTGCCTGAAAACATTCTTTGACATGTTCAATTTATTACTCTAGACATCAGTCACAGCAACAAATGTCCATGGCATGTCAAGGCACACTCCCTCATGCAACAAAGTTGCACTCACCTTCATGAAGCTGCAGATCTCCTTGATGCCTCTGTTAAGGCAAGGACTTCCCATCCTAGACACAAAAGACTGGTCTGACAATAGATTATTAGTTTGTGTTTGGTTTGTGGTTGTTTTTTTTTAAAATGCATTCAAATTTGACTCTTAAGAAATACATCCTCTCTTCTGTACATGTTCCAATCCAAACAACAGCTCAAAAATTTCTTCTTTTGGCAGTAAACCCTGAAGTAATCCAATATGTTTTCTCTGTATATAAACAAGTAGCCAAGAGAGAAGAGCTTTTTTACACTGCAAAACAGTTCATTTTATAAGCTGTTCTTCTACCTCTTGGTCTTTTGTTTCTCAGGTTCTAGATCCCTTCTGATGGAAAAAGGCAAAGCTTGTCTTTTGTACAAGACACTGACATAATTACAGTTAACTTGGTGTCAAACCCATCATTTATCCACTACAAGCTAGGTGGCCTCTAAGTCCTAAAATAGGAACTCCATATTTTGTTGCCAGCCTGCATATCTGTCAGTGAGGCATATAGGAGGATCACCTAGTAGACTCAAAAGGTTTTAACTTGATATGTGGATTTATTTCCTAAGACTGTGCATTTACATATCTATGTGTGTCTGGGAGAGGGAGAAGAGGGAAGGAAGAAACAGAGAGAGAGAGGGAGTGAGAGAGAATATATGCAAAAACAAATCTCTTCTGGAGGGATAAAAAGCATGCCATAGGATCCTAGAATGGTTTGTGTTGGAAGGAACTTAAAGATCAAGTAGTTCCAAGCTCCCTGTCATGGCCAGGGACACCTTCCACTAGACCATGTTGCTCAAAGCACTGTGCAGCCTGGCCTTGGACACTTCCAGGGATGGGTCATCCACAACTTTTCTGGACACCCTGTTACAGAAATACCTGGCTATCATATAAAGACTGGACCTCGATGCAGAATGTGACTTTTATCTTTGATGGAGAAAGATTTTTTTTTCTCAAACAGCACAAGTTACAGTTTCTTTGTAAATGTTACCTAACAAAAATGACACCAGTCTGTCTTACACATTAATAGGAGATTAGTTAATATTCTGAAAAGAAAACAAGCTAAAAAGCTATAAGAAAATAATAACCCTTAATAACAGCAGAGTAGGAGAGGGTGAATTTTCAGTTTGTGTTCATAAATGCCTCAAAGCTCTTAAGAAATAGCTAGTATTTCAGCTTCAAAACAGACCCGGGAAATAATTAAATCATTTATCTACATGCACACCACAGGTAATTGCAAGAACAGAGAAGCTAAATCAGAAACTGAAACTTCAGTTGATCCAGGAATATAACCTCTGAAATCATCTCTATTCCTCTTTGAGGGGTTAATACTGAATTGACACTAAGCTGAGTATCTCTTGTCCCAGAAAACTGAAAGAGAAAACTCTTTTTTACTTTATTTACATGCCATATCACCAGCTCTATGAGTTTCTGGCTCTAAGAGGGCTATCTAGTCCACCCGGTACAACTACCAAAGCTCCATACATAAATTCAACTCAGCACAGCATTAACCTATGTAGACTTGCCCAGCTTATTTGCCTCCCTTATTCTGTCAAGTTGCTCAGGGAAGAGACTCTTTGTCTAAGAGTAAAAATGAAGCTTTGAAGTCTGACCTTAACTTCCTACTATCTTGCAGCTTGGAAATTCACATGTGTTAAAAACAGCTGCCAGAACTTGCCGTTTTGTCTGGCAGCAAACAACGATGCTTGGTGTTGGAAAATGTGGTAACCACAATGCAAAATCTGTCAAGTACAGTGACACTTGAAGCTCAGTGCAGTTACCACACAAGAATATCTAGTGCCATTTGGGATGATGACTGTCATCCTGCCTGGCCTCTGGCTGATGCTTCAGGGGAGAGCAGGGTTTCTGCAGCTTCTGTGTCATGTTTTATAGCTCTCTGCAGCAGATATTCACATGTGGGGGCAGGGGTGGGGGAAAGTGAGAATATGCCTAACAGACAACTGAAGTGAACTGTTACAGTGCAATTTATCTTGTACAGCTTAACTAAAGCTACAAGTTAGAAATCAGACTCCAGCTTGGTCACCCTAGGTTCAGTTAACAGGCAGAGGCACCTTTGGATAATATTTTACCTAAACCAGGATCTTGAGAATGATCATTCTCTTCACTATAGTTACATTACATATATTGAAATTTTAAGGCAACAATTAAATTTTAGATTTCTGTCCTAAAGGACAGTCTCCGAAGTGAGAAGAGGATCTGCATTGTGTTGCAGAATTTTGAGCTTTCAAGCTTACAACTTGTATAGATCTTTCCCTATCCATCTCTTTCCTCACAGCATTGTTTTAGCATGATCACAGCCAGAATATTTTATTTCTGTGAACTTTATTTTTTACATTTTTATCAGAGCAATGTTGGTAACACCATCCCCCATTTATTTCTTGCAGCTTTGTTCACAAAACATTGCCAGTTGCTCAACTCCTGACATTTATTTTTTTTCCTCCATGGTGATGATAGCATTTTCTGTGACAAAGCATAGACTTGTAGTTAGGTTGAAAAAGACCTCTAAGATCATCGAGTCCAACCACTAACATAGCACAGCCATGTTCACCACTAAACCATGTCTCCAGCCACCACAACTACATCGCTTTTGAACATTTCCAGAGATGTTGATTCCACTGCTGCCCTGGACAGCCTCTTCCAACCAACTTGACAACCTTCTTGGTGAAGAAATTTTCTCTAATATCTGATCTAAACCTCCCCTGATGCAACTTGTGGATATTTTCTCTTGTCTTATCAATTGTTACCTGGCAGAAGAGACCAACCCCACTGTACTGGGTTTCTGTGGCAGCCTTTGGTATTGGGGGGAGCTACAGGGACGGTTTCTGTGAGAAGCTGATGGAAGCTTCCCCCATGCCCAGCAGAGACAATTCCAGCCAGCTCCAGGATGGACCCTCCACTAGCCAAAGCCAAGCCAATCAGGAATGGCAGTAACAGCTCTGGGTAACATACTTAAGAAGGAAAAAAGTTATTATGCACATGCAAATTGCAGCCAGAGAACAGCAGAGTGAGAACATATGGACAGCCCTGAAGACACCCAGGTCAGTGCAGAAGGAAGGACAGGATATGCTCCTGGTGCTGGAGCTGAGGTT
>VWZF01001238.1:0-11997 GCA_013396755.1 Sclerurus mexicanus
AGCTTTCAACGGTGTCCTAGTTTTCAGTTTCAACAGTCCTCCGGATTCTCCTTGGAACACCTATGCAGTGAGTCACCAAAGCTATTGAGGGACAAGGTGGATCAAGTCAGGTTGCAGAACTGAAAGCTGTCCAGCTGGCTTTAGATATCGCTGAACAAGAGAAAGGCCAGCACTCTACCTCTACACTGACTCATGGATGGTGGCCAATGCTCTGTGGGGGTGGTTGAACCTATGGAAAAAGACCAATTGGTAATGCAGAGGGAAACCCATCTGACCTGCTGAATTGGGGCAAGACATCGCTGTCTGGGTAGAGAGGTTGGCTGTAAAAGTCCATCATGTAGATGCACATGTATCCAAGAGTCAGGCTACTGAAGAACATCACAACAATGGACAGGCAGACCAAGCTGTCAGGAGTAAAGGGTCTCAGGGGGATCTGGCCTGGCAACATAGGGTGAATTATTTCTGGTTCAATTAGCCCATGACATCTCAGGTCACCAGGGAAGAGATGCAACATACATATGGAATCATGATCCAGGGGTGGAATTAACCACAGACACAATCTCCCAGGTTATACATGACTGTGAGTCATGTGCTGCAATCAAGCAGGACCAAGCAGGTAAAGTCCCTGTGGTGTGGGGGACAATGGTCAAAACATAAATCTGAGGAGGCCTGGCAGATCGAGCACATCATACTCCCCAAACCCACCAAGGCAAGTGCCACATGCTGACAATGGTGGAAACAACCACTGGATGGCTGGACATGTACCTTGTGCCTTGCACCACTGCCCAGAACACCATTCTTGGCCTTGAAAAGTAAGTCCTGTGGCAACATGGCCCCCCAATGAGGAACTGAGTTGGACAATGGGACTCATTTCAAAAACCTCATAAAAATCTGGGCCAGAAAGCACAGGAATAAGTGGATATATCATATTCCCTGGCATGCACCAGTCTCTGGGAAAGTTGAACGGTACAGTGGACTGTTAAAAATCACATTGAAAGCAATGGTAGTGGGACCTTCAAACATTGGGATCTACATTTAGTGAAGGCCACCTGGTTAGTTAACACCTGAGGCTCCGCCAGTTGAGCTGGCCCTGCCAAATCAGAATTCCTGCGTACCATTGAAGGGGATAAAATCCCCGTGGTGCATAAAAGGAATGTGTTGGAGAAGACAGTTTGGATTAGTCCTGCCTCAAACAAAGGCAAACCCATCTGTGGGACTGTTTTTGCTCAAGGACCTGGGTGCACTTGCTGGGTAATACAGAGGGATGGGGAAACACATGTACTTCAAGGGCATTTGATTTTTGGCTGAGAACAGTCTCTAATGTTGAATTGTACAATATTGGTTGCTGAATGACTCTGCCACTGTATGTCATAACTACCACAGAAAATGAGAATGCACTGCTCCAGATACACCAGCTGTGAGCTCCTGATGCAGTTTGTAACCAGCCCTCTTGCCCTGGGATACATCTAGGACAGGTAGAACCCACAGCCATGGACTAACTGAACTCAACAGACATCCTGGAGGGATGGCCATTGACTATGGAAATTATATCTATGCTTGTGTATACTTATATATTTGTATATAGTTGGAAGGTGTAGGATATGGGCATGACAGAAATGGTATTGAATATGGGGTGGATAATGTCCTGGTGTCAGCAAGGATAGAGTTAATTTTCTCACAGTAGTGGAGCCTGGAGCCATGTGGGCATGTCCAGATTGTTATTCTATACCACCCACATCATTGCTGGAGAGTGGATGTGAGGGATTCTCAGTTCCAAGAAGGAGGGGAGTGTGGCTTTTGGTCAGGAAGGAAAGGTGCACATGGAGGGCCTGGGGAACATTTTCTTTGTCTCCGGAGCTGCATGGTGCCAATCAGGCCTGTTGGTCAATGAGCACTTTTTTGTATGTAAATCGGCCTCTTTTCATATACTTTTGTTATTAATATTGTTGCTGTTACTGTTTGTTTCCTTACCTCATTGCTGTTTCCAGTAAATTGTTCTTGTCTCTGTCTTTTGTCTCTCTCACCAGAAGGGCTGGAGGGAAGGGAGTGGCTTCATGGAGCTTAATTTCCAGCTGGTCTTAAACCACAACACCTTTTTGAAAATAGATGTGAAGTTTACCTTTTTTCCAGTCACCTGGGACTTTGCCTGACTGCTCTGACTTTTTAAATAGCATGGACAGTGTCCTGGCAACTACATCAGCTAGTGCCCTCAGAGCCCTGGGATACACCTTATCAGACCCCATAGACTTGTCCCTATTCACTTCCATCAGGTGGTCTTGAACCTGCTCTTTGCTGACAGTGGGAGGGACTTTGCCCCCCAACCTTTACCTGGAGGTTCAGCAACTTGGGAGAGGCAGGAGGAAGCCTGATGGCCAGTGCAGTCTGAGGTGTGAATGGGTTCAGGTCTGCACAGGCCATGCATCAGGAGAGTGACTCCTGTGTAACAAGGCTACAGCTTGCTTTGGCAACTCCAGTAGAGATATCCAAAGATGAACCATTATTGCGCTTGTAGAAGGTTATATCCTGAATAGGTATGGACTATGGAAAAATTTGCAATATTAAGCTTATTCTTTGACTGCATGTAAGTGTTCAGTCTCTGATCTGAATCTGTTACCCTGAGATAGCAACGGAATCTCTCAAAAGAGAGTGATTCACTCAGGAGAGTGACTTACAGGGAAATGATTTAACAGACAAGTTTGCTGATACACCTGTAAGCAGGCAATACACCTGTAAGCAGGCAATACCTTTGGTCTCTTCAGTCTTTACCTCCATGATGTTTTTAAAGATTCTCCAGCAGTCTGGAACATTTTTGCCTGTAACAAAAGCAACCGAGGCCAGTCTTAGCTTCAAAATCTAGCACTTGAAAAATACCATCAAAAACAATTTGGAAAATTAGAATTTCAGACAGTGGACATTCAAAACCAAGGTGCATATTAAGGAGGAAGTAAAAGCTTTGGGTGTTGGTTCTTATGTGTCTCATAATCAGTGTCTGTCCCTAAGGCTGTTGCTAGCTGGGATTATCCAGTGTGACTTTCACCATGACAGTTTTGTCATTAGGCAGTTAGAATGTTTTCTTGAAAAGCCACTGGTTATGTGAATTCCAACTTTCATTCCAAATGGCACCTTCCTAAACTTGCTATGTCAGAGAAACACCTGAAGTAAGCAGAGTATGAGACACACAGACAAAGGCATCTGGCAAAGGATGAGGCTCTGCGNAATATTGTTGCTATTACCATTCATTTTCTTATCTCATTGCTGTTCCAAATAAATTGTTGTTATCTCAACCTGTGATCTTCACCTTTTGTGCCTCCAGTTCTCAACTCCATCCCGCTGCAGTGGGAAGGGGGAGTGAGAGAGAGTGCCGTGTGGTTTGGGAGAGTCTTGGTGGGGGCACTGAACTGGGGAGTACCATTCCTAAACCACAGAGGTTAAATTCAATAAAAACGGACTCCTCTGGGCTGGGAGAGCCCCACAGCTGCTCTTCTTCAGTCCCACCTTACTGCATGGGCTTTAAAAAAAGGAGGGCAGAAGAGAGGAGGCAAGGATTAAGTATTAGTTAGCTCCTTGGAAGAGAGCACCAGTTCATTAAATTATTCATAAGTATCTAGGAGAAAACAAGGGAGTGCCTGCCAGCAGTAGATGGTTGAGAACAAGCATCAGACACATATGATTCCTCCTGATATGAGCAGGGCTGGGGCTGTGGGTACAATGCCACTTGGTTCCAGCAATGTTTCCAGTCCCAAAGAAATGCCACCCAGGTGGGGATGTGAGTCCTCAAAGAGACCAAAAAGTGGTCATAGTGGGGTGGCTGGTGGTGAAAGAGCTGCAGGATGGCTGTTTTAGGGGGTTCAAGGGGAACTAGAGCTTCAAATCCCTGATGGGGCAGGGTCTGGCTGGGAACACGAGTCCTGGGGTGGGGCCTGGTGGTGCAGTCCAGTCCTGCCTAAAACTCAATCAGGGAAAAAAAAAACCTGCCAAAAAAAAAAAATCAGGGAAAGGAGTCCTGCAAATACCTTTAGGTGGAGAGGAAGGGCTGGGTCCCCACATACACCCTTTCACTCGGGGGGAAATCAAGCCTCTGGAGCATGTCCCCCCAAAGCCTCGCCGAGGCCGACAAGAGACCGCCTCCGATGGGGCAAAGTCGCCTCGCTGCCTGCCGCCTACGCGTGCGGTCCCGTCAGCTGAGCCCAGGCCTGCTCAGCGCACTCCAGCTGCTCCCTAAGCACCCACCTCTTGCCCCTCCTGCTTGGCTGCAACCCTCCGCACACATTTCCCCTTGCTCGGGCGCTAGCCAATCGCGAGGCGAGGGTATCTCGGATGGCTGTCGTAGTGAAACTTTCTTCTGCCTGGATTTTCGCGTTGCTGGATCTTTGCCATTGGCTGCTCGACCCGTCTTGCCCTGTGGAACAGCCACAGCAAGGAAGGAGCTGCGATTGGCTGACGGGTATTGCGCTTGGCTCGTGAGGATTGGGAAGGGAAAGGAGAGGGGCGGGACAGAGGAGGGATAGCGCACGTTCTTTTTTTTCCTCGCCCCCTCGCTTCTGCCTCTCTGATTGGCTGAGATGCTGGCCAGACGAAATTTCCGATTGGTCAGCGTACGCTGTTGTTAGGCGGGTGAGGCAGCGCGAGGTGGAGTCTCTTTTTCCGATGAGTCGGTTCTAAGGTTCAGCGTGAAGCTTGACGTACCGCCGCGAGTCTGTCTGAGATCTGTTGTCGCCCACCCCGAGGAGCTGTTGCCGGCCGCCTCGCCTCTTTTTCTCTAAGCGCCATGGCCTCAGGATCCGAGTAAGTGTGGGCTGCCCGCCGGCAGGCCGCGGCCTAGGCTCGGCTGCGGTGGCGCTGGGCCCGGCTCGGCCTAGATCTCATTGCCTCGCCTCCGCGCGGCGCTGGCCAGGCTGGGCTCGACGTCGGGCCCGATCTTCCCTCCGATCCCGCTATCTCATTCAGGTTCTGAGGAGGTAGGGGTGGGGCCGGGAGGGGGATGGTCCGCTCTTCGCGTTCGCCCAGCCAGGCGCTAGTCTGCAGTGGGGCCTTGGGCGCCCCCGCCCTTCCCCCCCCCCCCCCCTTCCGCTTGCCGGGCCTCCACGGGAAGTGTCGAGTAATGGGAGGCGAGGCCTGAGGCCTGGTCGGGGCTGTGTTGCCTGAGTTAGGCCTCAGCCAGGGAGGGTTTTGTCTTCCAGGCCCCGGAGTGCCTGGGTAAGCAGTAGAGCGGCTGGCGAGGGGGGAGAAGCATGTCCCAGTCTCCTCCCCGTAGGTCTGCAGCGGCCCTCGGCTCGGGGTTGGAAGAGAAGTGGTATTAGGTGATACGCTGTACCGGGCTGGCCCCTGTGGCAGCTGAGGCAGTCAGCTATATTTTTGTCTCTAGTGTCTTGCCTCACTCTGTTTTCAGTTCCAGGCTGAGGGTCATATTTTGTACTCCTCAAAAATCAGTTGAGTAATACTGGTCTCTCAGCTCCCAGCCCACGTGTGCAAGTCACTTCATAGTCCCTTGAGAGGAGTAAAAATAAAACCTAAAGCTAATTTCCAAATCCAGGAATACTTCAAGTGACTTGTTGGCTTCACCAGAGGCTCTTTCAGTCCCTTTAGTGTCTGTGGTTTATTTTCTTCTTTTCTTTTGCAACTTCTGCAATTTAGACCCACTTGGTCTTACTAAGTCAGTTCCGGCAAGGTGTGCCAAGAATTTAGTGTCTGTGTTAGAGCTTGTGATGGAAGTGATGGTCTCAAAGGCATGTTTTGAGTCTGAGTGATGTGAACAGTGTTTTTAAAAAGAAATTTATACTTTTGCAAAGTTGTTCTCACCACATAGGAATCCAAAAAAGTTACTCTGCAACTGGAAAACAGTTACTTCTTAGTTACAATTTTTGGGTCAATGCTGTTGGCAGCCATCTTGTTGAACTGAGCTTTAGCATGGAGTATAGCATTGCAAGACCTAATAGAGTGTTTCTGAAGAGATTCTTGGTTTTTTGTGTACACCTGTCTGAAACAGTATTTGAGAACTTGGCATCTTGAGCATGGGTATGAACTCACTGCTTGGTTGTCATGTGCTGTTCCAGTCATCAGATATTTCACACGTTTGCTTCAAGAGATTTTTTTATGGAATTTTTTCCTTTTTAATACTTACCCAGAGAAAGTAGTTCAAACTGTAATATGGATGTTCAGGGTGGTAAAAATAACACTGACAGGTTTTATCTAGGAAGTGAGTTCATGAGAGTATTGATAAAAAGGTGCACCAGCATACAGAAAGCATGACTGTTTTCACTTTTATTACTAAAGCTGGAATAATTTTGAGTTGATGACTTTTCATTGTATATTTAACATAGACTTGCAGGAACAAGTTAGTTCCCTACTTTATGTGGAGCTTTGAAGATTGGTAGTCATTTTCAGGACAATTGGTAATCAGTATTTACTTTCTGATCTCACTCTTCATACTGTCTACCACAATGCATAGCCTCTGGGCATTATCACATGCTGAACAAGGAGAGCTCTGACACAGAAAAGTGATGAAGTGGTGTAATTGTAGAATCACAGAATGGTTTTGGTTGGAAGGGACCTTAACAATCATCTTGTTCCAACCCCCTGCCATGGGACACCTTCCACTAGACCAGGTTGCTCAAAGACCCATCCAGCCTGGTCTTGAACACTTCCAGGGCAGGAACCCAAACCATTCTATGGTTCTATGAACCCCCAGGAAAGATGCAATGATAGCAAATGGTAATAATAATATTCTAAATTGCTATTGGAAGATGGGTAGTGCTTGTCTGTCAAAGTCCTTACTCTTGTTTGTAGGAGAAATAACATCACTCTCCCGGGTAGCTGTTATAATTTCTTAACACCTTTGTTTCTTTGTCTGCAGAACTGTTAGGTCAGATAACAAATTATCTGTCACATATCTTATGGCATAGTAGGCTAGAGCTGTAGTGACTCCTGTGAAGCTATTATGGAAAGCTATTATGATATATTATATCATAAAAAAAAAAAGTAAACCCCATTTTTCATGACTACTTGAATATTTCTACTGGCTTGCTAGGTTTAACTAATAGGTTTTGACAGGCAAAACTCTTACAGTTCTTCCTGTCAGGGATGCTGCAGCATTGCCCTTTAATTCCCCTATTTATCTGGAATTTGACACCAAATGGACTTGAACTTTTGCTTATGTGGAAGTGGTTACATGTGATTTCAGACAAGTCTGACATTCTTTTAGGCAAATCATCTTAGAGTCAGCAGCATCTCACTGACCCTTCTTTTTATAGATTGCTTCATAGCTATTTCCATTTGACTAGTAAAATAGTTATATTTAGTGACAGAAAGCATTCTGCTTTGAACTCCTGAAACTGGTGCCTAGGAATAATATTATGCTTTGTCTTACTGTTGTGGTTTAAGCCCAGCTGGAGATGAAGCACCACACAGTCACTTGCTCAACCCCCTTCTCCCCCCCTCAACCTGGTGGAATGGGGAGGAGAATCAAAGTAAAACTTGCATGTTGAAATAAGAACAGTTTAATAATTGAAAATAAATTATAGTAATGATAATAAAAAGGGAAAAACAAGTGATGCACAATGAAATTGCTCACCACCAGCTCCTGATGCCAGACCACCCTTCCTGGTAACTCCCCCCAGTTTATATACTGGGCATGACTTTCTATGGTGTGGAATATTCCTTTGGCCAGTTTGGATCACCTGTCCCAGCTATGCTCCCTCCTAGTTTCTTTTGTGAACCTCCTCACTGGCAGAGCATGAGACAAGAAAAAAAGTCCTTGACTTAGGATAAACATGACTTAGCAAAACCCCAAAATTAGTGTGTTATCAACACCATTCTCATACTGAATCCAAAACACAGCTCTATAACAGCTACTGAGAAGAAATTAACTTTATCCTACCTGAAACCAGGACACTTACAAACAAGTATAGTTTCTAAAAGACAAGACAACACAACAAAGAAACCTGTAGAAAACGGAGAATAAAACAGGGTGGGAGTGAAAGGGGGGAGCAATATCACTTGGACTCATTAACTTCTGTTTTCTTTGCTAGTTCTAAAGCAGATGACTTATCAACTGCTATTCTGAAACAGAAGAACAGGCCCAATCGGTTAATTGTTGATGAAGCCATCAATGAAGACAACAGTGTTGTGTCATTGTCCCAGGTGCGTCACCTATAAAAGCAAAGCATTTAATCTGGTATTTTGCAAGCTGTTGCTGTCTATTAACTTGAAATGTGACTTTGCAACATGAATCTAAGTATTTGTGTCAGAAGCTGCAGCAGTTACAAGTGAGGGAGGTGGGTTAAATAAATAATCATATATAAGAATTATTAATAAATTATAAAGTACATGTTGATTCTAAGTTTTAGGATTCAGTTGAGCTCATGCCCTTAGTCTGGCTTTAGGATTAGCTCTTGATTAGTGTAGTAGAAACCCCTGTCTTTGTAGATCTAGTATATTGCTTCCAAGATGAAATTCTCCAAAGTCAAGTAACTTTCCTTCAAATACTTGAATTCATAGAATCATTAAGGTTGAAAAAGACCAAGATCATTGAGTCCAACCTTTGACCAAACACCACCATGTCAACTAAACCATAGCACTAAGTGCCATGTCCAGTTGTTTCTTGAACACTTCCAGAGTTGGTGACTCCACCACTTCCCTGGGCAGTCTGTTCCAATGCTTAACAACCCTTTCTGAGAAGAAATTCTTCCTGATGTCCAACCTGAACTTCCCCTAGTGCAGCTTGAGGCCATTTCCTCTTGTCCTGTCACTAGTTGCCTGGGAGAAGAGACCAACCCCCACCCCACTACAACCTCCTTTTGGGTAGTTGTAGAGAGCAATAAAGTCTCCCCTGAACCTTTTCTTCTTCAAGCTAAACAACCCCAGCGCCCTCAGCCACTCCTCATATGACTTGCTCTCTAGATCCTTCACCAGCTTTGTTGCCCTTCTCTGGACATGCTCCAGCACCTCAATGTCCTTCTTGTGAGGGGCCCAGAACTGGACATAGTACTTGAGGTGTGGCCTCACCAGTGCCGAGTACAGGGGAATGATCACTGCCCTTGTTCCTATTGTCTTTGGCCTTATTGAACCTCATACAATTGGCCTCGGCCCATCATTTCAGCCTGTCCAGATCCCTCTGCAGAGCCTTCCTACCCTGGGCCTGATGCCCTGGTGGTCCTGCACATGCTGTGTGACCACACTCAAGATGATCTGTTCCATAACCTTCCCTGGCATTGAGGTCAGGCTGACAGGCCTGTAGTTCCCCAGATCCTGCTTTTGACCCTTCTTGCAGATGGGCATTCCATTGGCTAACCTCCAGTCCTTTGGGACCTCCCCAGTTAACCAGGATTTCTGATAAATGATGGAGCATGGCTTGTCAAGTTCTTCCACCAGCTCCATTAGTACCCTCGGGTGGAACCTATCTGGCCCCATAGACCTGTGAGGGTCTAAGTGGCTCAGCAGGTCACTACTTCCTCCAATTGTGTTGACAAAAGCTTGTTCTAATGCTGTTATTGTTTACAGGCAAAAATGGATGAATTGCAGCTGTTCAGAGGAGACACTGTCCTGCTAAAAGGGAAGAAGAGGAGAGAAGCAGTCTGCATTGTTCTGTCAGATGATACCTGCTCAGATGAGAAGATTCGCATGAATAGGGTTGTTCGTAACAACTTGAGAGTGAGGCTGGGTGATGTGATCAGGTGAGGACTAGTTTGCTAACTGTTGTATCCCTGGGTTGCCTAAATAATTTGTGCACTGGCTTTGAATTGATTTGATCTGTAGCAGAGGNCCCCAGATCCTGCTTTTGACCCTTCTTGCAGATGGGCATTCCATTGGCTAACCTCCAGTCCTTTGGGACCTCCCCAGTTAACCAGGATTTCTGATAAATGATGGAGCATGGCTTGTCAAGTTCTTCCACCAGCTCCATTAGTACCCTCGGGTGGAACCTATCTGGCCCCATAGACCTGTGAGGGTCTAAGTGGCTCAGCAGGTCACTACTTCCTCCAATTGTGTTGACAAAAGCTTGTTCTAATGCTGTTATTGTTTACAGGCAAAAATGGATGAATTGCAGCTGTTCAGAGGAGAAACTGTCCTGCTAAAAGGGAAGAAGAGGAGAGAAGCAGTCTGCATTGTTCTGTCAGATGATACCTGCTCAGATGAGAAGATTCGCATGAATAGGGTTGTTCGTAACAACTTGAGAGTGAGGCTGGGTGATGTGATCAGGTGAGGACTAGTTTGCTAACTGTTGTATCCCTGGGTTGCCTAAATAATTTGTGCACTGGCTTTGAATTGATTTGATCTGTAGCAGAGGCAGGGTCTGCAGGAAGTATTCCTGCATCTTCCAGAGGAGATCACAGAAATGTTTTCAAGTGTGTGTCTTACATCAGGGGTCTCAGTTTATTTTTGCATGTGTTTCTGGCTGTATGCATATTCAGATTAATACTAAAAATTATGCTAAAGATTCTTGAAGTCTCTTCAGGACCTTCACAAGCCCAGATCCTGTCATCAAATTAAATAGCTCAATTTACCCCACTGTTGTTGTAGTGTTCTTCCCAAATTTACATTGTCAGATGAATTCACAATTTTTTTCCATCTAAATTTTTAGTGTCCATATAGTTAACTATGAAAAGTAGTAAGCAATATTGTAATTGATCTTATAGTATGGTTAGCTCAAACACTGATCTGCCCTATAACAAACAGAAGTTAAAACTTGAAGCATTCAAATAGCAAGATTAAAAATCCCTGAAGATTGTTTATATTCCAATTTTTGTTATAAAATAATTTTAAAATTAGGAATGCTTTAAGTGTTGCAGGAATTTTGTACAACACTTGCAGAAGGTAGTGGGAAAGCATTGAAGTATACATTTTGGCTTACAGGAGGCAGGTTCCATTCTATGATGGGAGTGGAGAGAAAAAAAATGTGTCAGCATTTCTTAAACATAAAAATGCTAATTTGCAGGTTTAAATATGTGAGATCTGACAGCTCTTTCTCCTGAGCATTTTTCTAATCTGGAATACTGTGCATGTTCTGGGAAAATTGGAGCCTGATTTCTGATACTAGGCTTCCTGGAGTGATATCTGGAATAGTCTTTAAGTACAAAATGTGTTTCATATGAACTGTAGAGGAGAGGAACAAGTCTGTTCCACTCATCTCTCTACCACTAGAACATGCAAGTTTTAAACATGGCTATAGTTGGAACAGAACAGTGCTTTGAGCTAATCTGTGGATTTAAAATAAAGGTGAATCCTTACTTTAACCCTATATGAGGTTACTGTTGGAGTAATTTCTAGTGTGACAGTTGAGCCTGTGCTATCCCCTTCTCTGCTGGGACTGTGTCTGTAGTGGTTCTCAGCTTTCCAGATGTGTTACTGATTGTCTTGACTTCATTGCAAGGGTCAAAGGATTTTCACACCTCTTGCCTTCAAAGTTTTTCTTGCTGATTTTTAAGTACTTATTGTGTTAATTTCTGTGGCCTGATTTCTGCCAAAATCCAGATTCATGCACTATTTGCTTCCTGCTTGTAGTCTGTCAGCTACTTTCCTTCTGTGGGGCAGTCTGTCTTTTCCTTTACCCTTTTGCTATATCCTCACTGTAAAGCATGTGGTTAAAGAATCTCTTAATAGTCTCTAACAAACTAGCGTATGAAAAATTGCATGCTCAGTTGCAGTTCCATGTAGGCTTTTTTTAGCTGGCAAAGCCAGTTTGAGCTTTCTGCCTCTCTGCCACAGCTTGATATTCTGAGGTGTCACTACAGTAGGCTGTTGGCCTACGCTGTAAAATAGCTATTCATCTAAAAGGGGAAAAGGGCCTTCAGACTTTAACCTAAATGTCAGTCTCCACAACAGGGGATTGACAGACACTTGGCTATCCCTGGTTGGTACTGAGAACCTTTCCTCAGAATCAGGTTTATCAGCAACAGGAGCTCAATTCTCTGTACTAAGTTATGAGGAAGAAACAAAGATTTTTCCCCCAGCTCCCTTTCCCTTACAGTTAGTTCAGCAGTAGCTCATAGAATCATGTTTGTA
>VWZF01001239.1:1391-12645 GCA_013396755.1 Sclerurus mexicanus
TCTTGCACAGAAACAGAAAACTAGTCAGAAAAATTCAGAGAATACTGAAAGGAAGAAATGCTTTTTACTCACAAGCAGCCCTTTCATGTACTTCTCTTCTGCCTTCCTGTAATCGATGTTATCCACAGCAGCAATTCTGTAGGTGATGGCCTAAAAAAATATTTACTTCAATTATAATCATTCCACAAACTTAAATCACATTGAGGGATTTGAAACTGCCTCAGGTGAGCATAGTTTGAGGAAAGGGCTCCTCAGTCACTCAGCCAACTTGGCTGAAGCTGCTCCTTGTGTGCCTGAAATTCTTAAATGAATAATGCAAACTCATCCTGTAGTATTTTTGGGGGAGTGTTTTTATGCCCAGATTAAGATATTTATCAGTGATTTTATTTCTACACAAGTTAATGTTGTCCTGGGAAAATTCCTGGGTAAAGCACCAAGTATGTAAGACAAGTAACTGTGGCAGGTTTTCTGGGAAGGCTTTGGCATTGGGCACAGCTTGTGCAGAATTGCCCTACTGCAGTGCTCAAGTTGCTGAGGAGGAATTTGGATGCTGGCAGCCTTTGCAGACTGTGATGGTGTTATAATTTCAACACTCTTTTGAAATTCTTTCCAAAAAGCTTGGAGCCAATGCCTGAGTGTCTGTAAAGATGGTTAACAAAGGACACAATGAATATTCATGTCCTGATGTTAACGATTGAGCCAGAGCTTTTGTTCTGGTCTCTTCCCAGGCCAGGAGGGGGAGGGAGGACGGCTCAGGTTGGGGGGAAGTGGCCAGGGTTTTCTGCATTTTTCCTGCACTGGCTCAGGAAGCTCAGTTCTCTCGGTGGAGTGAGCGAAGATGGGGGCACACCGGTTCCAGCATCACTGGATAGCCAGGACTGTGTCTCTCCCTCCCTAACTCAACCGTTTCATCTGTGGGCACTGCAGGAGCTGCTGTGAGGAAAGAGGGAGAGAGAGAGCTTGCCTGTTTCCTGTACTGCAGATGGGATTTCTGCTGCTTTTTTGACATCGATCCCACGGGAGCTGACCTGGTGACTGTGCCTGCCATCTCGCCTGAGAGAGAGCTCAGTCAGCCAGGGCAGGGAGTGTTTGGGGGCACCTTGGGATCTGTGCTTGACACAGAAGGTGTTTGCCATGGGTCTAAAACTACCCAGTGTGGAAAGTTGCCTTCAGCAGAGATAATGTGGACTTAATATACAGCAGAGGAAGGACTCCTGGTTTCTATTGAGCTGTGCCTTCCTTTGGTTTTGTTTGCTGACAATAAATGAACATCCCTCTGTGTCTCCTGCAGCTCTTTCTCCAGTAAAGCAGGTGGGAATTGGTTCCAAGGACATAAAACCTGCAGGTCCACCCTTTAGTGGAAGAAGCTCAGATTTGCTTGAGGCTGCTTTGAGTGCCAGGGATTTGATGAAGGAATGGTGGGGTGGGGGTTAGGGATAAAGTCTGAGTGATTGCCAGTCATAAAGGCTCTTGATTTTCATATCTATTCACATTGAATTAGCAGGTGCTTGGGATCAATATCAATTGGGGATTGCTGATATTAATGTATAAACATGAAAAAAGCAGGCCACAAAAAAGACATCTTTACTCATTTTTTTAATATCAGATATTCACTTTGAATACGCTTCTGAGATCTTTGCAATTAATCACAGATGAGATTAATCACAAAGGTGGGATGGTGAACCCACCTCTGAGCTGAGAGCCCAGGTACATGAACTGAGAGGGAAGAATGCTGGTAAGAAGGGCTCACCCAAGAAGGATGTCCATGCAGTTGCTGCAGAGATACAAGAAGACAATCAGGGATCTCCCAGGCATAAAAGGACCAAAATCACCTCCTTTGATCCTGGTGGGGGGACTTCTGGTCTGGCATCACAAAGGTCAGAGAGTGACTGCTCTGGCCAGGAACAGCAACAGAGGGTCCCTGCCTTTGGCCAGGAGAAGGGAAGGGATGACTAGGCATACTGGACTGTGTGGATTCAATGGCCTGGCACAGCAGATGCACAGAGGTGTAAAGCTTCAGTAGACACTGGTGCATAGTGCACACTGATGGCATCCAGGCACAGGAGTGCAGAACCCCTCTGGATCTCTGGAATGACAAGGGGATGCCAGGAGTTGTCTGTATTAGAGACCGAGGTGAGTCTAGCAGGGCACAAGTAGGAAAAACCCTGCACTGTGACTAGCCCAGACTGGCCTTGTTTTCTGGACACCCTGCTCAAGGTGCCCCAGGACAATCATCACAGACCTGCCCCTCCAAATGACTATTCCCACCACTGGTTTGTCATCCACCTCTGAGAGGAGCTTTGTTCCTCAGAGGGACATCAAATGACTGGGCCAGAAGTCCAAGAGATGCTGAGTCTGTGTCCCCTTGGGCACAGCAGGGTCTGTGCCGCCAAGGGCTGTGAGGAGACCTGTTGTGCTGAGACTCTGGGGCCTCGTGGCCTCCTGGCACAGCCCCAGGAAGGCTGGACACTGTCACCCCCTTGTCCTTCCCTCGCCATCACCCCCATGCCAGTGCCCCCGGCAGAGCCCTGAGCGAGGTGTGAGGGACAGGATCTGCCTTCCCTGGGGCTAGGGGTCAGGGCTGGCCCTTTCTGCTGCCTTCAGCCAAGCCAGGCTTTGCTCAGCATCGCAGCTGCTGCACAGAGCCTTTGCCTCCCTGCAATCGTGGCCTCCAAGGCTCTGCTGGGACCAGCCCCTGGGGAGGCTTTGGCAGGAATGGCCCTTGGGGAGCTCCTTAAAGCTTCAAGGGGATGCAGGTTTTTCCAAGTACTTTGGCTTTTGCTTTTGACTTGGAGTCTCTGAGAGGTTTGTGCAATCACAGCTTCTAATGATCTGCTTTAATTAGTCCCTTGATAGACTTTGTCATTATTGACACTGAGTAGGGCTCTTCAGTGCTTCAAGATACTTCAGTGTTTTTAAGGTGTTTGGGGTTTTCCTTTCCAGGCTGCGTCTTTGAGAGGTTTGTGCAATCAGAGCCTCCAATGATCTCCTCAGTTTCAAGGAAGCTAGGAGGGAGCAGGGCCAGGACAGCTGAGCTGAACTGGCCTCGGGGATGTTCCATTTAATGGAGGGCCCTGCTTGGTGTGTTAATGGGGAGTTGCTCAGGAAGGGCTGATCTCTGCCTGAGGTGCGATGGGTATTGGGCATTGAGTGGTGAGCAATGGCATTGTGTGCTTCTTGTATGGTTTAGTTTTTATAGTTCCAGCTTTTATTACTGCTGTTATCATGGGTAGTAGTAGTAGTATGTTCACTGAGGGTAACACAGAACAGTCACCAGATCTGTTTCCCTGTGCCTGCTGCAGGCCCTGCAGTTCCAGAGTTCTGTTTGCTGGTTCACAGCCAGATTTAGAGTATTATCTCTGGGTGACATGGCCCTGGAGAGGCCTGTGCTCACTGGGCTCCATTTATTGCTGATCTCTGGCACACACTGTCCCTGCAGGTCCCCTGTGTTCTCCTGACAGCTCTCAATTCGGTTCAGTTAAACATTCACCTGTAACCAGGTCTGCCATGTTCTCTATAGCCATTGAAAGGTTAGTCACAGACCATCCTCCATCTGCTTGGGCACTGGCCACCAACAAGCAAAACAGAACCCTAAGCAGACCTAAGTCCCTTGAAGGCCACACTGGGACCTTTGGCATGTTCTTGAGAGTGACTTTGGAAAAAGCCCTGAGACTTCATGTCTTGAGCTAAGGAGAACCCCTTCCATGATGGAACTGCTGTTGTGCAGCCCAACTGTGTCCCAGCAGTGCCCATAGATGTCCCAGCCTATGATCCCAGGATGAACATGCAGCATGGCTGTGACCTAGCTGGCAGAGGACCAAGGCCTTAGTCCAACACAGGGGCTCTGAAGAAGAGTGGAAAAGTGGAAAGAGAACAGTTCAGAAAAGGCCCAGTGCTGGTGCACTCTCGCAGTGCTGCTGTGCCAGGACTCTTTTGCCCTTCTCCTCTGCACACATGAAACTGCCCATTAGCTCCCTGAAAGTCTCAAAGGAAAAATGCCAAATAAACAAGGCTATATTTAAGTTTAAATATAGCACAATTATGGAATTACAGATTTACAGAGTCAAATTAATGAAATAGACTGTGAATTAGATGAGAGAATGAATAAATTAATTTCACTGAGCACACCATTCTGACAGAAAGAACCCATTGACCACTAAGAACAACCTGGAAACGCAGGCTTATCCTGTTGTGAGTTTTACTATGAACACTGCACAAAAGAAAACTGGCAGGTTATTGCTGCTGGAAAGCATCCAGTCATCATTTTTCACAGAGCATCCTTGAGTTCTTGGTTCCTCAGGCTGTAGATGAGGGGGTTCAGTGCTGGAGGCACCACCGAGTACAGAACTGACAGGGCCAGATCCAGGGATGGGGAGAAGATGGAGGGGGGCTTCAGGTAGTGAAAAATGCTGTGCTGAGAAAGAGGGAGACCATGGCCAGGTGAAGGAGGCACATGGAAAAAGCTTTATGCCGTCCCTGCTCAGAGGGGACCCTCAGCACAGCCCTGAAGATCTGCACATAGGAGAAAACCATGAAAACAAAAGAGCCAAAAGTTAAACAGGCACTAACCACAAGAAGCCAATTTCCCTGAGGTAGGAGTGTGAGCAGGAGAGCTTGAGGATGTGGGGGATTTCACAGAAGAACTGGCCCTTGCATTGCCCTTGCACAGGGACAGGGAAAATGTATCAGCTGTGTGGAGCAGAGCATTGAGAAAGCCAGTGGCCCAGGCAGCTGCTGCCATGTGGGCACAAGCTCTGCTGCCCAGGAGGGTCCCATAGTGCAGGGGTTTGCAGATGGCAACATAGTGGTCGTACCACATGATGGTGAGGAGACAATACTCTGACGCAATGAAGAGGAAAAATAAAAAGACCTGTGCAGCACATCCCATGTAGGAGATGGTTCTGGTCCCCCAGAGGGAATTGGCCATGGCTTTGGGGACAGTGGTACAGATGCAGCCCAGGTCTGTGAGGGACAGGATGAGCAGGAAGAAGTCCATGGAGGTGTGCAGGTGGTGGTCACAGGCTATGGTGCTGATGAGGAGGCCGTTGCCCAGGAGGGCAGCCAGGGAGATGCCCAGGAAGAGCCAGAAGTGCAGGAGCTGCAGCTCCTGTGTGTCTGTGAATGCCAGAAGGAGGAACTGGCTCATGGAGCTGCTGTTGGATATTTGCTGCTTCTTGGATTTGAAGACTATTGAGAAAAGAAAATGTGAGTGAAGAATTAAGACAGACCCTTCTGAGCAAAGCCTGTGCAGTTTTCAGAGGAAT
Organism: Sclerurus mexicanus; assembly: GCA_013396755.1. Lineage (NCBI taxonomy): Eukaryota > Metazoa > Chordata > Aves > Passeriformes > Furnariidae > Sclerurus > Sclerurus mexicanus. Next base: position 6,656 of record VWZF01001239.1, read on the forward strand.
CTCCTCCAAGCCCAGCAGCACAGGCCCAGCAGAGAGGGCAGGGTCCCACAGGGGAGATGTTCTCCAGACAGAGGCAGCTCCTTGCCCAGCACACAGTGCCCAGCAGAGCTGCAGGGCAGGGTCCCCAGAGCTGCCTGAACACCCCCTGCCCGAGGGGGGCCTTGGGGGCACTTTCCCCCCACTCCCTGCCCAAGGCTCTGCTCCTGAAACTGTCCCTGCCAGCAGCTGCTTCCCTGTGCCCAGGGCTGGGCCCTGCCAGTGCTGCCAGAGCCCGTCCCAGCCCTGGGTGCTCAGCGCTGCCCTGCACAGCCCTCCTAGCACAGGGCACTGCCCTCTGGCTCTGCAGGCTCTGATAGCAAAGTCAGATCAACCCTGAGGAGGCTGAAAGAGGGACACTGATGCTCCGTGTAAGGCACAGTGTGGTGACTGCAGAGATTGACTAAGAGTAAAATGCTTGGACTTTCAGTACTCTCTCATGAAATCAGAGAATAATTTCTGTGTCCCATGGCCCACACAGGAAGCCCAGAGCAAGAGATAGAACATGGCACATCCCAGTCATGCAGGCCATGACTTTCTGTGCTTCATTTAAACTCCCCCATAAGGTCTCCTTTAGTGATCTGCTGGGAGCAGCTTTGAAACCTGCAGCACCATGAGATTGGAAGGATCCTGCCGTCACCTACCAGGGGTTGTTCCTTGCCCACAGCCCTTCTCCTCAGCCCTGTGAGCAGCTTCCTGGGCTGGCTGAGAGCTGACCTTGGCAGGCAGCAGAGTCCCTGCCCCAGCACAGGGCCCTGGGCTGCAGGACCCTTCTCTGCACCACAGCCCTGGGCAGCCCTGGCTGCACCCCCTCCGGCTCCACAGCTATTCCAAAGTGCCCCCAACAACCCCCTCCTCACACATCCCATCAGCTGGGGCTGTGCCAGAATTAGGAGATGCCTCCAGGAGCTGCCCCTGCATCACCCTGCTCCCACACACTCACCAGCACTGCAAAGATTTCTCCTCCCATGAGCTCTCAGTCGTCCTGCCAATGCTGAGCCCCTTTAAGCTCAGTGTGTGCCCTACTTGTGTCCCTGAGATGCCCTGGCAGTGCCCTGAGCCCTGCTGGGCTGTGCACAGAAGCTGCTCCTGGGCAGAGCTGTCTCTCTGCAGCGCTACCTGCTTGCCAGGAGCTCCCTCTGTGCCAGGGGCCTGGCCCAGCTCAGCAGCACAGCAACAGCCCCAGGCATTTCATGACCCTCTGAGGAGTTTGGTGTTGTTTACATTAAATTCAGTCGATCAGAGGAAGTTCAAACAACTTCTCAAAAAGTCAAAGTGAGATTGAAACACCGAAGTTTCTTGCAGTGCTAATGGGTCCCACTGAGGGACATGACTGAGAAAGTGTCCCCACAGCTTTACACTGGATCTACGGAAGAAATATTTTCTATTGAAGGTGAAAGAAACCTGGAACAGGTTACAGAGTAAGTGGAAACCACATCTCTAGAGGTGTCCAAGGTTGGGAGTTTTGTGCAGCCTGTCTTGGAAGTTGTCCCTGGATAATGGAAGGGAACTTGGACTAGACACTGCAAGACTTCATGAGACCAAAAGAGCCCTTGGAGGCTGTGGAACTGCATGGAATCAATAGACCATTGTGACATGGGGACTTCATGGCACCAAAGAAAGCCTGGGACACTCTGGAAACTCATGGGACCTAAGGAACCATTGTGACATGGGGGGGGTTCTAATGGATCCAAAGGAGTCCTGCGACACTGTGGACCCTCATGGACACTGTGGACCCTCATGGAATCCGGGGTCCACTGTGACACTGCAGAGCCTCATGGAACCAAAGGAACTCAGGGACACTGTGGAACATCATGGAATCAAGGGGCATTCTGACCCTGAGGACCCTCAAGAGTCCACTGTGACACTGCAGAACCTCACAGGATCTAAAGCCCTTTGTTACCCTGCAGGGTCCCATGGAAGCAAAGGTCTCCTGGGACACTGTGGAACCTTATGGAGGAATCATTGGAGCCTGTCCTAGTTCAGCAGGTGGGACCAGTTATCACTGTGTGTGGGTGATCAAAGCTATGTATTCTACCCCCTCTATTCATTTCCCAAGAACAATGGACCANTCATGCAGTGACACTGAAGGGCCTCATGGCATAAAGGGGACATATTGACTTGAAGAGAAGGCAAAAAGGGAAGGTGTGTGCCCAGTGGAACCAAGGGAAAGTGACATGGGAAGAATTCAGAGTTGCTGCTTGTCACCGTAGAGAGAAAACTCCTGTGGCCAAAGCTGAATTGGAGTTGAACCTGCCAGGAATGTGGGGGACAATAAAAAGGTTTTTTTTCAAATATAATAATGGCAATAGGCAGTATAGAAATATCATCTGCCCATTCCAGGATGAGGATGGTCCCCTCCCAAATAGGGACACACACAAGGCAGAGATGTTTAACACTTTCTTTGCCTCTGCCTTTCAGCATGGATGATGGTCCGAGGGGGTCTCAGTGCCCTGAGCTGGAGGACCATGACGGTGGGAATGATCAACTCCCAGCTAACCCTGAATTTGTGTGGGATCTGCTGCTCCAGCTGGATCCCTACAAATCTTTAGGGCCCAATGGGATTCACCCCAGAATCCTCAAAGAGCTGCTGATGTCACCACATCATATTTGAAAGAAGTTCTTCTCTCAGAGGGTGGTGGGCACTGAACAGGCTCCCCAGGGCAGTGGGCACAGCACCAAGGCTGCTAGAGCTCCAGAAGCATTTGATTGATGCTCTGGGGCACGGGGTATGACTCTTGGCGATGGTCCTCTGCAGGGCTGAGGGTGGGACTCCATGATCTTTGTGGGGCCCTTCCAACTTGGCATATTCTGGGATTCTGTGACACCAGCTGGGCTGGTTCCAGCGCACGAGGAGCCCAGTCCCCTCCCCAAAGCTGGGGTTGCCCCACCCAGTGGGAAAGGGTCCCAGACCCACCCCAGGAGGCCTGGAGGAAGGAGGAAACATCCTCCTGTAGGTGGGATGTCCATCAAACGTGGATACCTCCACAAGCTGCTTATAAACCCCCCAAATTAGGAGTAATAACCCTTCCAAAACTGGGGATTATAGCCCCCCTCAGCAGTCAGTGGAGTCATGACCCAACCTTCCAAAATGAGAGGGAACCCCCAAGAGCCATTTTTAACATCTAAAAATTGCTTGAATACAGCAGGATCCTCCTCCAAATGGGATCACCTCATCCCCACCAAAATGCGAGGTCACCTCACAACCCTTGAAAAAGCAAAGGGTGATCAACAAAAGATGTTTATAACCCCAAAAATTGGTGTAAAAAGAGGCTCCCTAGGTCCCTTCCTATGGTGCCCAACTCCAAATGCTAGAGCCAAACATCCCCCCCACCTCCCAGTACCCCCATCAGGATTGGAGGGCACCCCTGTTCTGGGGAGGGTTCAAAAGGATTTTGGGTTCAAACTATGACACCGTTTAAAATTCAAGCAAAGAGCATTTATTGCAAAGAAGTAGCAAACAAATGAAAAAACTGAGAAAAGAGAACAAAACAAAACAAACCCGAAGACAAGTCCCACACACTCATACACCACTCACCCATCTCCTATACCTCTCACACAGTTACTTTACATGCCAACCCCAACGTGGTCAAGATCCCCAGAATGACTGGCTGCTGCATCCTTGAGCTTTGAGAGGCTTAGCACACTTACAAGGTCCCTGTGGGAGGCAGTGCTGTCCGCGGTGCCAGCACACACCTCCACCTGCAGCAGGAACTGGTTTTTATACCCTCGGTCTGTGACGTCTGTCTTAAGTGTGTGTGGCCAGCCCATGCACAGATAGAGGCTGCCAGTCCCGCCCTCCTCCCCATTATGTAACTGGGAATCCCCCTGAGCCTGCACAGTAGATATGGAGGGTCTCCCTTTTGGGGTCGGTGGTTGTTACTTCATCACCCTCCTCTTCTTTGTCTCCTTGACTTGTTCTTGACTGGCTGTTGGCAAATAGGCAGGCCACAAAACAGTTTCAGTGTACACAAGACATTTCTTTTTTGAGGCCAAAGACCCAATTACCAGTTCTTGTTTTCCATAACTTGGCAAGAAAAGAACAGACTCTCATGGACATCAAGGCCAGACACGGACCAAAATACTAGTGTCTCATCATCCCAAATACAACCTCCAAAACTCCCTCAGTATTAGATGGTACCCCAAAGCCTCCTCAGGAACAAGGGATACACCAAAATCTCTTGAGAAATGGGTTCTCTAAGGCCTCATCATCCCCAACATTCAGCTTTGTCATTCCAGACCCCATTCCACGGCTCCCAAGTCTTATCCCATCCCCCTCCAAGCCCCATCTTAACCCTCACAACCCCATCCCATCCCTCCCAATTTCATCCCACTCTTCCTGGGCATGAAGTCTCCCCGTTCTGGTTGTGAATCCCCACAGGTGGGTTTTGAGGGGCCTTGGAGGATTGTATGATTGAGCCATTTTGGGGTGGGATCGAGCCATTATGAGGTGACTGATCAATTCTTCTTGGCTTTTGGAGTGCAAAGTGATGGAGAAAACTCATGTGGCCTGGGTTTCACCATCAGTTTTGGGGAAATCTCCCCCAAATCTTCTGAAATATCCCCTTAACACCGCATTCCCCCCAAAAATCCCAGAAAATGGTGGGGCTTTGGCTGCCTTTGTCAATTTCTTTATTTTTACCTAAATTTTGAGTGATTTTAAGGGATGAAGACAGATAAAAAGAAAATAAAAAAGGAAAACAAAGCAACATGTGAGCATCCATGGGGTTGGGTGGCCCTTCAGCCATAGAAAATTAGAATCATGGAATTATTTAGGTTGGAAAAGGTCTTGAGGATCATCTAGGGTTGATTGAGGCCACCAAAAGAAACAGCTGGATGGAGCAGGTAAGATGTTTTGAGTCAAAAGTGAACAAATCACCTCTTCCCAATGAATTTCCAACATCAGTCTGTGTCCCAATGGATGTTCCTCCCCCTGAATTCACCCAGGTGCTTATGGGGAACCCAGAGGATGTGGAGACCACCAACCAGGGGTCTTCCCAATGTGGGTCACCAGCTCTGTGCCCAATGTGGATCTACTGATGGGTGATGGAGTTGGAGCAGCAGACGAAGCTCTTCCCGTAGTCGGGGAAGGCATAGGGATTCCCTTACCGGTGGGTCTCTTGGTGTTCAGTCAAGGCAGAGCTCTGAGTGAAGCTCCTCCCACACTTGGGACACCTATAGGGCCTCCCCTTGGTGTGGATGCGCTGGTGCCCGACAAGGCTGGACTTCTGCTTGAAGCTCTTCCTGCAGTCAGTGCACTGGAAGGGCCTCTCCCCTGTGTGTGTCCTCTGATGCTTGAAGAGATTTGAGCTGGTCTGAAACCTCTTCCCACACTCCTGACACTCGTAGGGCCATTTCCCCAGAGTGGATCTTCTGGTGGCGAAAAAGGCTGTACTTGATGCTAAAGCTCTTCCCGCACTCCAGGCACTTAACAGGGCCGTTCCTTGGTGTGCAGATGCTAGTGGCTGATGAGGTAGGAGCAGCTGCTGAAGCTCTTCCCACACTCCAAGCACTTGTGGGGCCATTCCCCAGTGTGGATGATCAGGTGACAGATCAGGTTGGACCTCCAGCTGAAGCTCTTCCCACATATCTGACACTTCTAGGGTTTCTCCCCTGTGTACAGGCACTGATGGGCAATGAGGTTGGAGTCTGAACTGAAGGTCTTCCCACATTTCAAGCACCTGCAGGGCCATTCCCCAGTGTGCAGAGACTGGTGGGTGCTAAGCTTGGAGCTCTGGTTGAAGCTCTTCCCAAAATCCAAGCATTTGTATGGCTCCTCCCTGTTTTGTACCCATTGGTGGAAGAAGAGGCTGGAGATGTGGCTAAAGCTTTTCCCACATTCCAAGCACCTGTAGGGCTTCTCCTCAGGATGAAACTGAACATACACCACTAGGTCACAGCTCCCCCTCAAGCTCTGGCCGCCTTCCTAGTACAGGGTGGATCTTTCCTCCTCG